>KZ061851.1:147593-225334 GCA_002091835.1 Anopheles maculatus
TTCACTCAAAACTTGCTTACACTAGTGGTAATCAATTCGAATCCTGGGCGCTGTTCCAGGTACGAAAAGATTGATCGATAAACGTGGACACGTTTCGCTGTGGCGTTCGTGGTTATATCGTTTTGCTTTGCAGTCGGATCGGGATCGATGCAACACATTTACAGCCCGTCCCCGTTGACGGACACCGCGGGATACGCTTTTAATGAGAGACACACCAACCGAGCCGGGTGGAGTTGAACAGCCCGGACCGAATCTAGCCAACGTGCTAGGGTTTTTGCAAAACTCCCGTGTCCCCGAAATCGGAAATGGACCCTCGAACGATTGAGCCGCTTCAGTGTGTGTGTGTGTGTGTCTGTACATAATGGATAGGCAATGGCAGGGGTCCGTTCGGATAGCAAATAGGAGTTGTCCGTGTGATAGCGTGCCACGAACAAGCGCGTCTTTTGGCGATATGACACGGAGAAGCGGTCTTGCAGACGGCGGGTGGGTTTTGGTAGCTATTTTGTAAGCTGATGCTAAAATTATCCCGCATCTCCCATTCGAACGCTACATCCGGAGTCCGATTCCTGGGCAGAGGAAACATCAGAATAATAGTTCAGCTAGTGGCGTTGGCATTCAGACAAAGGGACAGAAATTGTTGCCGAGTTGTGCAGATCTTTCCCGTGCATTCCCGGTTGTAAGCGGTAGGGATTTAGTGTCCAACTTTCGTTCGCAGGTAAATGTTGCTTACCGTGGGTGGGTGAGTCTTTCGGTGCACACATGCTGGGCAGAAAAGCTGTTTCTTTTCTCCCACTTGCTTCGCTTGGAACCCGGATGTATTCTGCAGGCTCCTAAGGCTGCTGTGCTGGATGATCTGCCGATTTCCAGAACATTGATTTGTACCGTTGGATGGATGAATGTTGGATTCAAAATAGTATTTCTGCAGAAATGTGGATAGCGTCCGGTGCTCTCGCTCACGTCGCGTTTTGTGTAGCACGCTGCTAATGCATACCGAAATGCCTCCCTTAAAACATCCTTACAATAGCTGCTCGATTTCGCAATACTCTTGCCCCACCGTATGGAGCTACCTTTAGCCCGGACGCGAACTTCCCGAGTTCGAGATTTTGATATCATTATCATTAGTTTGTAACGCATCATTGCTAGCGAATGGAGTGGAGTGTTCGCGCTTGTGTGTGAGAGTTTGTACGAGTGGTGTGCAGTTTTGATGTTGCCGCTTTGTCCGTCCATCGTCACCTTTCCCGCTGTTTTGCGTGGCACACGTGCTGCAGTAGTGGCTAATGGTGATCAAACAACTTTTTGCAACGGTCCCCAGTGGGAGATCCCAAAACTTTGTACTAAACGCTCCTCCCTGCACACAAAACCCATGAAAAGGCAAGCCCTCTTGAAGCGTGGTGGTGATCAAATGAAATGTAGATTCAGTTGTTGTGCACAACTCTATTGACCCGCATGCCACAAAAGCGGGCAGGACATCTGGAGGTGAAGTTCGGCGTAGAGGTGCAGGGGGTCGTGATTTTCCGACTAATTTGGAAATAATTATCCCGCGATTAGGAGGCGCACATTCTTGGTATTCATTGACGGTTGAGCGTACAGTATCAGCATAATCAGCAGGCTGCTTTTCAGAGACAATCCGGCATAGGCATTCAATAGGATTTGTAAAGATGAACAAATAAAGAATTTACACTACATTTAACAGTCAGTACTGTTGGACGTGTGTACGTAAAACGCACTCGTATTATTGTTGACATTATAAACACTGCATTCCGATTGCAGACAATCCGGCATAGGCATTCAATAGGATTTGTAAAGATGAACAAATAAAGAATTTACACTACATTTAACAGTCAGTACTGTTGGACGTGTGTACGTAAAACGCACTCGTATTATTGTTGACATTATAAACACTGCATTCCGATTGCAAATGACACACAATCGTTCTCTTGCTCTCTCTTGCTCTCACGGGCAGCAACATTAATGGGCTACTGGTGCTGAAAATTAGTGCGAGCCATCATTGTTGATTATGGTTCATCATTTGTAAACGGAATCAAAAGATCGTAACGGGGAATGTCATCCGATTTTCCAATACGTTTCGCACGAATCCGATATTTGCATCACATTGGCATCCCGTGCAATGTGCGTGTGTCACGCTACACCGGGAAATCTGTTGATTAATAATTATTTTCCATTAGCTTTTGGTAGGTGGAAGCAGCCGCTGCACTGGTTGGAAAAATGGCCACCATTTTGTAAACCGATGTCCATGTGTCCTTTGCGATTGCTACGCATTAATTTTGGTGGAATGGGCAGCGGGTAACTTTATCTTTCTCTGTGTACAGAATGTTGTTTGCAAAATCATGCAATGGCACTCGATTAATGGAACCAAATCAAGATAGGTGGCGTACATTATATTAATTTTGTCCATTTATACTGTTGAATATAAATAATATCCAGATCCAGGACCGTACCAGGCTCAATTAATAGATAATGTAATGCACTTTTTAGCAATGCTGTTAAAAAATCTGATTTTGTTTTTGTATATTGTACTCTAAAATCTGCTTTATCTTCTTAACCTCTAAACTCTTTTTTCTATCTTCTCTTTTCTCCATCCATACACGAACCGTTTCGGCCTGTCAGAATGACCTTCCTGTAGTCTTCTTCTACTTAGTATCTCTAGAACACTTCCACTATCGTTGTCTGATTGTAGCGTAAAGCCTTCTTTCGTGTTCTCTACTACACGCTGCCAGTCTTGAATGTAGTTCCACCAACTACAAACACCACAAGTGAAAGTTTTGTGTTTTACCATTTTTTTTATATCTATCTCTATCTCGTTTTAGCGGGGCCTTAATCTTTTCGAGGTAAGAACAAATGACCAGGATTTAGTGAAAGTTTCAACTGTTTTATACATTGTGAATTCTATAAATGTTCTCCAAATGTGTGTGAGTGGATGTGGGTGTGAGACCCCATTTTAGAGCGACTCGTTTTGTATAAAGTGTGGCTAATGGTGCTACCAATCAATCGATCAGCGATTGAAAGTTTTTGTCAACCATCAGCATCAAACAAGTCTGCTGTCCTGTCCTGTTTGTTGTCTTTCGTCTATTATCTACCGTTTCTTAACCTAACGCGTCCAGCACCCAGAAACAAAAATTCTCAAAGACGCAAATTGTTAAACGAGCGAAATATTCAAATAAGCGAACCTTCATCTTTTGCGTCCGATTAAGAGTCCCACGATGGTTGGACGGTGGTGCTGCTGGCAGTTACTAAAGGGCGGCCATGATTTGCACGTGCCGTGGCCACAGATTCTCATTCAAATTTGCCGCTACGCATAAAGTTTCGGCGGTGCGTTATTTAGCGAGCGGGCGATGCGCCAGCGCGTCATGTTTTATTTATGAACGAAATTGATTTCTCGAAGCTTTGCGTGTACCGGTGGTGCCCTTTTTGTTTGGTGCGTTTTGCGGGACGCAAATGATGGCGGTGATTGGTTAAGGGTTGAAATTGTAGCAACTTTTCCAGCGAAACTCCAGGAATGCTTTTGAAGGAAAGTTGGCGTACGAATGTGGCGGGAACAATTTGAATGGCGTTTGTTTGTTGAATTGTTTCGATTGGAGCGATCGGCTTCTTAAAAGCATTATGTAGAATAGCACAAGAGCCATCTTCGGAATCAAATAGTTTGTGCTAAACAAACATCAAACAAATCAATAAATTGTTTAAACAAAATTTTTTACAGCTCTTTGTTACAACATGGTAGCTTCCAAGGAAAATTAGCTTGAATTATCTATCTTGCGTTAAATGTCAGGATGATGGCCATCGGACGTGACAGGCGACACGGCAAAGCGTTTCCATATCAATTAGAATGAGAAATTATTATTTTCTGTCAACCCATACTGCGGTACGTTCAACAAGGAAGCACGCGAAACTGGAATCGGACCAAGTTGAGAAAGATAGAGAGAGATAATGCTACGAGCAGTCCACTTGTTACTAGCTTGCTGTGTGTGTGTGTTGGATACAATGTCCTTCAGTTTGACGCCTAAAGCTTTCTTTAATTAATGAAGCTTGGATAAATGAAATATTCACTTGAACATATTTTAAAATGTTCCTTCTTTCGTGCACGCGTAAATTTGTTTATTGTACTTGAATAATATTCAATTTCTGAAAACACTGACATAAAATATGTAAAAATAGAATCCTAGTTCTTCAGCTGATAGAAAATTAAAACAGTGTCGTCGTTTTGCTCCTTGCCAACTTAGTTGCTGCAAGTCTGAACCTTCGCACAGCATGGTGCTTCATTATACTTTTCCGCAGCGAACCTAACCTGTCCCAGTGTTTCAGTTGCTTGCCTCGGCGCCACTTGGAACCGCATTTATTCATGGCAAGAGCTTTGGTGCAAGGAGAGATTGGTTGCTAGAAAAAAAAGACACATACAGACTGAACTTTTGATTAATGAAACGTATAATGATAGCACAAGCTCCAGTCTGGCGGTCGCTTCTGGGAAGTGAAAAGCTTCAGCGCGCGTCATTTACACTATTTGACAGGAGCAGTATAATCAGTTGGAGTGCGAACGGAGCCTCTCTGTGTGCGATATAAAGTTACTCCGTTTTCCAACCGGGATCGATTACTTTCTGCGAAGTGAATATATTCATTCGGTGCTCAAGAGTCAAGAGAATAATGCTGTACCATTTCCTTCCGTTCAATAGAGCGTTCTATCTATTTGAGAATAATTGAAACTGGGACATACATACATTTGACTTCCCAAAGTCGAACGCATCCTTCAACTACTCGTACGCCGTTGAGATGGAACCGGAAAGAAGAAGCCATCACTAGCCTGGAACCCTTCACCTTTTTCTTGGTGAAACCCAAAATTTCTTCTCCACAAATGTACGCCCAGTTTCGGGAGAGCAAATCCTCTTATAATAACAAAACAAATTAGCTTCTTACCTGGTCGCTTAACTCGGGAGCTTAGTGTGTCGGAGTTTTTGGGCAAATGGGGACTCTGGTCTGTGCATTTTCTCGTTCGCTCGCATTTCGAGCGGCTGTGCCGGTTAGTTAGTGGGGAGTATTCGCCCAGACGGACGGGATTTCAAGATTCTTATGCTGATTTTATCGTGTTTCGGTTTACGTACCGTTTGCTCATTGCCGTATCATTTTCTTTGACGCCGATTGAATAGAAATATGGTTTCGGAGATTCGATTTTCCCGGTGCACGAAAAGGGGTGACTGTTTCCCATGGAAGCTTAGGTGCTTGTTGGTGAAGCGGCAGGCAGGAATCGCATTTGAAAGTGATGTTTGAAATAAAGGGTAAATATTGGTTCATATCTATTTAAACATTTCTCTAACGTCACTCGACTACACGGCTTTGTCGTTTGACGGGGAGAGAAATAAAAGGCGAGGTGAAGTAAATCGGAACTGGGGAAAATGAAATACATCTTTGTACTTTGCTCGCGCTTGGTATAAGCCATCCATTATAGCTTGGGTTGCGAAAACTCATTCATCTGTACACATGTCCTAGAATTTGTGGTTCTAGGCTTTTTAGTCGCTCTAGTGTCTAGTGTATGCTTCGGAGAATAATGGTAGAAATTGATTAAACATGCTTCCGGGAAACTGTATTTGATGAATGAATGTGCGGAAGTCTAAATGCCGTGAAGGCGACATGAGTATGTAGTTTTGCTCGTAATCATCATCAATAGCGATTGTGTCCCAATGTTTAGTTTTAAACATTTTACAAGGAACCACGAATGATGGTACGTGATACGCAGTTTTTAGCGACGTTTCTAAATGATTTCTTGGAGTGGGATTTTTGTGGTCTGAGATAAAAGAATTAGTATTGCTATTTATCACTACTAGGAAATATCTTTTTGAATATTAAAGGCTTCTTGGATATACATTTCAACCACCGTCTCATAAGAAGAGACTTAGAAGACAAAGATTTACAATAACAGCACACGACGCCAACTAATAGTTGTGTAAGTGAGGCGCGCGTGATCCGTCCACGATAAGGCAATTGCAAATATTACAAAATCAATCCATTTCCTATCGATCATCTGTGTCGGTTCTCGGTAGGCGAATGGCAAAATCCCACTAGCACACGTGCTCCTAGTTCTGTATGTTTACATTCAGCAAAGACAGTAAGAAAAATTGATTCCTTTCGCAAGCAACGTTCCCAGTCACAAATGTAGTAAGGAACGGCGCTCCGCATTACGTCCTATTTGCTCCGTCCAACGGAAGCAACTTTAGCGAGGCCAGGAAATCATCCGACGCCGATCGATGTATATCTGTCAGAAATTGAAGAATGTAAACCTTTTTCGTTTACCAACGCCGCTGTATGTGTGTGTGGTTTGGTGCAGCTCAAGCAGAAAAGGCAATATCACAATTCAAACATTTGCGCACGATGAAAACCCCGGACTGTGAAGGTAAACCCCATTTGAGATGTTAAACTTTTCCTCTACGCTTCGGTAAGCCGGTGTGTATGTGTGTGTGGATCTGTTTCCGTTTTTCCTACCAACAGCTCTTTTGGAATGGTTCACTATGTAAAGGCTTATCTTTTGGTGGTGGTTTTGGATTGGAGCCATCACCTCGAACACACTGTTCGAGGTCTGTAGAAGGGTGGGAAACATAGTGCAGTTTTTAGCGACGTTTCTAAATGATTTCTTGGAGTGGGTTTTGTGTGGTCTGAGATAAAAGAATTAGTATTTCTATTTATCACTTATAGGAAAGAACTTTTTGAATATTAAAGGCTTCTCAACCACCATTTCAACCACCGTCTCATAAGAAGAGATCTAAGTCTCAAAGACAAAGATTTACAATTACAGCACACGACGCCAACTAATAGTTGTGTAAGTGAGGCGCGCGTGATCCGTCCACGATAAGGCAATTGCAAATATTACAAAATCAATCCATTTCCTATCAATCATCTGTGTCGGTTCTCGGTAGGCGAATGGCAAAATCCCACTAGCACACGTGTTCCTAGTTCTGTATGTTTACATTCAGCAAAGACAGTAAGAAAAATTGATTCCTTTCGCAAGCAACGTTCCCAGTCACAAATGTAGTAAGGAACGGCGCTCCGCATTACGTCCTATTTGCTCCGTCCAACGGAAGCAACTTTAGCGAGGCCAGGAAATCATCCGACGCCGATCGATGTATATCCGTCAGAAATTGAAGAATGTAAACCTTTTTCGTTTACCAACGCGCCTGTATGTGTGTGGTTTGGTGCAGCTCAAGCAGAAAAGGCAATATCACAATTCAAACATTTGCGCACGATGAAAACCCCGGACTGTGAAGGTAAACCCCATTTGAGATGTTAAACTTTTCCTCTACGCTTCGGTAAGCCGGTGTGTGTGTGTGTGTGTGTGTGTGTGGATCTGTTTCCGTTTTTCCTACCAACAGCTCTTTTGGAATGGTTCACTATGTAAAGGCTTATCTTTTGGTGGTGGTTTTGGATTGGAGCCATCACCTCGAACACACTGTTCGAGGTCTGTAGAAGGGTGGGAAACATAGTGCATGGGAGACGATGAACCCGGCTAGTGTTGGGTTTGATAGGATTCTTCTGTAATGCAATGGTTCTGCTGCATTGTCTTGTACGGTGGCTACTAGCCGTCATTGTTACCTGACCAGTGGACAACGTTTCGGAACGGAAGAAGCTCGTTTGTGTCCTGTACGCTTTGTACTGGACAGGTCGCTTTGAATCAGAGAAATGGCCGTACATTGTCGCGTACATGTATGTTTCATAAAGCGTCGATAACGGCATGCGGGCTTGAGATGAAAGGAAACACAATAAAAGTATGGATGCTTTAATTAGGATAAGTTTTGTTTTGCAGTTCTTAAAAATACATTGTTACGTAACTTTATTTTGAAACTCATTAACTTTTTGAAACGTCAAATCTACCATAAAATGTTGCATGTTTTAGTCACGCTCAGCTATCAATTGGTCAAAAGGGTATAGTTGTCAAATACTTCACAATTAGTTCATATTAATTGGTTCTATTGTATGCTTTAATCTTCAAAGCTGGCTAAAAGCGATATAATTTTAGTTGAAGTGGAAGCAGCAACGTCTTTCCGTACCCAAGACTATTCATCTGTGATTACAACAAATCAAGAAAGTCAGAAATGGCAGGCTAAGGACGTCTCGGAGTTCTAAGTCTTACTGAGAAACTTAAGGGTCAAATTATTTGTGGCAACATTCAATAGGTTATGATTTGTTTTAATTCAAGTCTTTTGGAGTTGTCCAATCTAGACACAGCAACTCTGCAAGGCGTTGTTTTAAAATATCATATTTTGCATGTGGTAGCTAAGATGTTAAATGTTATTTTTAAATATCTATTTTTTATTGAATATCTTCTTCTTCTTTCTTGGCCTAACAACCTCTTAAGGTCATGCCTGCCATTTCTGGCTTACTAGACTAATTGATACCGCATAGTTGGTTAGTCAATCCTCACTATGGGGGAACGGCCCAGATGAGACTTGAACCCCGGTCCTGTCGTGTGAAGACCGGCGCCGCTGTCGCATCACCACCGGGCCGCCCCTGTATTGAATATAAAGAGATGATAACATGTTTTCTCTTGACGGTAAAACAATATTTACAGACCTGTGGAAATACCCTGATAAAGAACCAGAAGATTTATCGAAAGCAATATTATAATTAACTTTTGCTATGACGTAGAAAAGGTTTGAGAGTCATTTTGACGTATAAATGTTGTCAAATAAATACAATAACCTAATTGGAGGTCCTTACTAACTTGCTTATCAAGTGCTACAACCGATTCACGGTCTTGTCATGGAGTTTTAGGTACTTCTCACACTCAAGAACGCCGTCATCTACCAATCCAATATTCTTATTCCTTGCAAACGATCTGAACAGATTTTACGGATTTGCAAATTGTAGGTTGATTAGGAGTCAATAGCGTTGAAACATGTCGATATATTTTTTTTTGTTAAGCTAGACTGCTCCACCTGTTTTCGAAAGAAGTCTTTTTTTGTTGAAAGGTAAATTTAATTGCTAATTTATGTTAAGCTAGCAGTTTATAGTAGAACATAAAAAAAAACAGTCAAGGCATAGTTTTTATGAGCTCAGGCGGCTACCGATCAAGATTTCATCGGTTTTATAAAGAATTTTAATGTGAAAATTATGACCAATGCGGACTATAATTTTGGCTTATTGTTATACAAGAAATAAATACTAAATCAGATTTTGGGAAACTTTGTACTGCAAAACTAGCTTGTCGAATACCGAATAAATTGCGTGCCATACAGTTTCTGCGACGGTGTGCGAAGCGTACACCCGACTGAAACGCGAAGCCGATAGGATTGGATTGAGGATCAATGCGACGAAGACAAAGTACCTGCTTGCCGGAGGCTCTGACCGTGATAGAGCACGACTCGGAAGCAGAGTATTAGTTGACGGCGACGATCTCGAGGTAGTAGATGAGTTCTGCTACCTTGGCTTGATCGTAACTTCGGATAACAACGTAAGCAGCGAAATCCGAAGGCGCATTGTTCAGGGGAATAGTGCCTACTACGGACTCCACAAACTCCTGAGATCCAGAAGACTCCAACAACGCACAAAATGCGCCATATATCGCACACAAAATTTGCTGCGCTTTAATTCATTGTAAGTTCGCTACTGGCGCGATGGCGCGCTATCTCTTCCCTATGCGTTACGTCGTAACGTTACAATATTACTCCTTAGCCCATTATCCGGCCAGCCCGGATGATCGCGATAAACCTATCATTCGGTGATCTGACAGCACCGTACGACTGTTGTTTACCAACATTCTGCCCCGAGTGAACCACGCGGTTCACTACTTTTCGTCGGTGCTGCTCTGCTGTTACTGTTTACCTTTCTTCTGTTTTATCATCCTCCGGTGAGTATTTCATTTATCCGACATCTAATACGGCTATCTTCGTTGCAGGTCTTTCTAAAACTCCTCGCGCGGTTTGTGCTGAGGCACGACGCACTTGCCCATCTCTCGCTCGCACTACCTTTAACAATCGCCCCCTGGGCCAACAGCTCCTCGGAAGGTTACCGTCAGCAATCACCACCACGTCTCCTTCCCTGATTGGCTTCACGGGCTGGAACCACCTTGTGCGCCGCGTGATCGTCGGAAGGTACTCCGCCACCCACTTCTGCCAGAAGAGATCCGCGTACCGTTGAGAAGTTTTCCACGACCTTCTCAGGGCCGCAGCACTATCATCAAACTGCCCCGGTGGTTTGCTGCCGTTAGAACTTCCCAAGAGGAAATGATTTGGAGTCAGGGGTAGTGCTGTTTCGTCATCTAGAGGGAGGTAAGTAAGAGGTCGTGAGTTAATTATCAATTCGATTTCAGTGAGTGTGGTTTGTAGTATTTCATCTGTCGGCAGTGTAACGCATAACGACCTCTTAGGTCATGCCTGCCATTTCTGGCTTACTAGACTTATTGTTACCGCATAGTTGGATAGTCAGTCCTCACTATGGGGGAACGGCCCAGATGAGACTTGAACCCCGGTCCTGCCGTGTGAAGACAGGCGCCGCGGTCGCATCTACCACTGGGCCGCCCCTTAGCGAGCTCTATAGAGCGAATCAACATGCCTACACTGCCGACAGATGAAATACTACAAACCACACTCACTGAAATCGAATTGATAATTAACTCACGACCTCTTACTTACCTCCCTCTAGACGACGAAACAGCACTACCCCTGACTCCAAATCATTTCCTCTTGGGAAGTTCTAACGGCAGCAAACCACCGGGGCAGTTTGATGATAGTGCTGCGGCCCTGAGAAGGTCGTGGAAAACTTCTCAACGGTACGCGGATCTCTTCTGGCAGAAGTGGGTGGCGGAGTACCTTCCGACGATCACGCGGCGCACAAGGTGGTTCCAGCCCGTGAAGCCAATCAGGGAAGGAGACGTGGTGGTGATTGCTGACGGTAACCTTCCGAGGAGCTGTTGGCCCAGGGGGCGATTGTTAAAGGTAGTGCGAGCGAGAGATGGGCAAGTGCGTTGTGACAACTGCTTCGGAGTAGGTGAGTTATCGCGCTCATGTGTTTCGTTTTGATCAACAAAAGAAAAAAGGATTGTATTCTTAAACGTAATAACGATTTCTCTCTTGTAGGAATTGTTCGCAGTGTCGATGATAAGGAGAACGTTTTTCTGCTGCACTCGCTGTCACCGGAACAGCTGGCCAAAGCAAAGGTGCTGGCCCTGTGCAACACAAGCCTGCCGAGTCAGGTGTATTTGCAAGATAGTCCCAACATTGAAGGGACATTGCCATACCTGCAAAACGTCACACCGGCCACGGCCACAAACCAACCAGCTTAAGTTTCACCGTTGCGTTGTATTAAAATGTTAACCTTATTCGTTTCTCACCTCCAAAGACGGAATTGCTTTCAAAGTTTTCGCTTGTTTAATCACATCAATCTCTTTTTCTCATTGTTTACGTTCGTTTGTCATCATATGTTTCGTTCGTTTCCCGTTGGTCGAAAATAGAAGGCAAAAAGTCGTTTTGTAGCGGTGACACTGCGATATATCTTGTGTAACGATGTTTGTTATCGAACTCCTCCGAAATATTAGTAGGAAAGTGAATTCGGGTCAGATCTGCCGCAACCCTTAGATGTTGGACGTTTCTTAGGTATTTGAAGTACTTTTAATAACTTTGCACGCCCTGTACTGGTTGATGCTTGATGTGTGCTAGCTATGGTACGCCTGTAAACAGTAAACCAGTGACCAGTAAGCTCAATTTATTCACAGGAAGACATCAGAACGTAGAAGCATCGTACTCCAAAAAGCACGTCAGCTACACAGGCAGTACTACACATGCCTAAATAAGTTTGCGAACTTTAGGATCACATAAGCATCATTCGGGGTGATGATCAGATGACTTGACCGAATAGTACATGATGTGGACAATATTTTAGGATGTGATTCAGAAAATGCTAGGAATAGTTTCACAAAACGGGCGACAGACTGGACTGTGCTAACTTCCGAGCCATCACATTCCTGAATGCTTCAAGATCCTGTCCCGAATACTCTTCTGCAGACTTGCGCCCCTTGCTACAGATTTCGTCGGGAGCTACCAAGCTGGATTTGTTGGAGGGAAATCCACTACCGACCAAATCTTCACTCTACGGCAGATCCTCCAGAAGTGCCGGGAGCACCAGATCCCCACGCACCACCTGTTCATCGACTTCAAGGCAGCCTACGACACCATAGATCGTACCGAACTATGGAACATCATGCGGCAGTACGGTTTCCCTGCGAAGCTGGTACGGCTGTTGAGGGCTACAATGGACGGTGTGCAGCGCAAGGTGAGAGTGTCGAACATGCTGTCGGAATCGTTCGAATCTCACAGGGGACTGAGGCAAGGGGACGGACTCTCCTGTTTGCTGTTCAACATCGCTCTGGAAGGTGTCATGCGAAGCGCGGGCTTCGACATCCGGGGCACGATTTTCACCCGGTCTCTCCAATTCCTTGGCTTCGCGGATGACATCGACATCATCGGGCGAACATCTGCGGCGGTGTGCGAAGCGTACACCCGACTGAAACGCGAGGCCGATAGGATTGAATTGAGGATCAATGCGACGAAGACAAAGTACCTGCTTGCCGGAGGCTCCGACCGTGATAGAGCACGACTCGGAAGCAGAGTACTGGTTGACGGTGATGATCTTGAGGTAGTAGAGGAGTTTTGCTACCTTGGCAAGATCGTAACTTCGGATAACAACGTAAGCAGCGAAATCCGAAGGCGCATTGTTCAGGGGAATCGTGCCTACTACGGACTCCACAAACTCCTGAGATCCAGAAGACTCCAACAACGCACAAAATGCGCCATATATCGCACACTGATACGGCCGGTAGTCCTCTACGGGCACGAGTCCTGGACTATGCTGGCGGAGGACGCCAATGCACTCGCCATTTTCGAACGGCGGGTGCTACGGACTATCTTTGGCGGTGTGTGCGAGCAGGGCGTGTGGAGAAGGAGAAGGAACCACGAGCTAGCTGAGCTGTTTGACGATGCAGACATCCTGAAGGTTGCTAAAGCCGGAAGGATACGCTGGTGGGGTCACGTGATGAGGATGCCGGACTCATGCCCTGCCAGGAAGGTGCTCGTCAGTGACCCGTTCGGCACGAGGCGCAGAGGCGCACAGCGAGCTCGCTGGCTGGATCAAGTGGAGTCTGACCTGAGGGATATCGGATGCAGCCGGGGGTGGAGGAATGCAGCCATGGACCGAGTTTTCTGGAAACGACTTGGACGCCAGGCCCTGTCTACTAGACGGGTTCCATAGGAGCAGGCCAGGAAAGAAGAAGAAGACAGTTTCCATGAATACATAGAAAATGGAGCTTTTGCCTAAATATGTCTCATTATTTTGCTTAGTGCTTTAAAAATAGATACAGCATTAAACAACGAAGCAAAAAATCAGAAAAGAATATATTTTGATTTATATTTCGAATGACAGTTTCTCAGGTATGTTCTCTGCTAGTGATTGACAGAAATTTTCCTACAAATCCACCCCTCATCGACAAACTAACACAGCAAAGCAAAGGGAACAATTGAAATCAGTTGTTACAAACATTGTTCGAATTATGTGTGTCACTTTAGAGGAAAATGTATTGCTGACAGCGATAAAATTTACCGATCATCCTTTTACATTTGAAATTGTTCGTAAAAAACGGAGAGATAAATCAAAATTTGCCGTGACGGAAAAACGATAGAGCCTGGAAACTGGAATAAACTGAGCGTAAGATAAACGAGTGCAAAATGTATCCCCAAGCAGCATTCGTGTACGGTCCCACGAGACCAAAACAAGCAACGAAACTACGCGTTACGTGAATGACAAAAAAAAAAGAGCTCAGTTAAGAGGGAAAAGTTGGTTTTCTTTATGTATATTTTATAGCCATTTTCTTTTACGAGGCAGTCGCACGATTGTAGACTTTCGTTAACTTTGCCACTTTATGTGTCTTTAGGTGACGAATAAAACGGTTTCCAACGGCAAAGCCGATGCCGATTTTGTTTACCCTGTTCGATTGGATAACGCTGCTATTGTTCTATCCAGAGTGTGTTTTTGTTGGTGGGATGTAGTGTGCAACATCAACCTTTCGAAGCGTGCTTCCTGGTTTTGTTTGGATTGTGTGTTGCTTACTGTGATGCGCATATCCTTCCTAACTTGATACGCTAACTCGCGTATATTAGGCCTGCCAGACAAACACACATTCACAGCGGTTGCCTGTTTTTCTGGTTGATGCTTTGCTTGACTCAAATCAAACAAACCTCAGCCGGTCCGCGATACCTTTTCCGTACCACACCACCCCCGGTATCGATGATGGAAAGCAAACGGAAAACGTGGAAAAGCTTTTACACTTGACGAAAAGCCAACCGCTTCGTGGGTGTTGGTGGGATTGGTGGCACAGGTTTGCCTACCTGTGGCTGTGATTGCTGATGTTTTCTTGTCTTATTACGTCGCGTTATCCTTTCGCACCGTTGCCGGCGCACGAACGAGGCCTAACTTTCTACCGCGAAATAGGCACGGGAAGTGAGATGCAAAACAATTCGCGATTGTGTGTGTGTGTGTGTGTGTTTGATAACAAGAGAAATGAATTTGAATGGCGCTTTTCATGCTGATGACACCCGACTGCCGTACCGTACCCCACACCACTTCAAACCGTGATGGCGTTTCGAACCTTTATGGGCACATTTGTGGTGTGTTTTGTGATGGAAACCGGGTGGAAGGTTTACGCTTCACATGCCTGGCTTAAGAGCATCGTTTGTAGGGTGTCTTTTCGTCGCAAGAGGTTTAAATGGATCGACGGAAGGCGTTATTTGAGGCAGATCGGAATGGGTTTTTGGGGAGGGGAGCATATTTTAAATGCTTTACAAAGTGAAGCAGTACAAATGAGTTAATATGGATTAGCTTTCTAAGGTATGAGAGAATGTGTGTATTTTTTTTGGGAATTGTATTATTGTTTGATCTTGTCTTGGTTAGAAATAATTAAAGATTAAAGCTTCGTCCTCTAAATTTCCATATTTCCATAAAAAATAGGAATGACAGCTTTTAGAGCCAATTTAACTGAATCTTTCTATTACGTAGAAACGGGCTTAATTTTTAGAGTTAAAGTTTTAAGCTGTTCTATGATAAAAAACTATGCTCAATAGATAATTTCAATGTCTTAAGTCTGTAAGGATTCAAGCAGTAACGATCTATTTTTTACGGATAAAAACCCAACTTAATTCACGACTGTTAAACTATTTGAAAAATGTCGAGTACTCTATCGAAAAATGGTCTTGTTTTTCGCGCTATTCGCAAGTTTTTCAATTTTGCACAGAAATCCTGGATTGGCTGGAGGTAGAAATTTCCATTTTAATGTTTCCAGGTACGTATTCATCGGTTTGGCAACGTTGAACCGAAGATTAGAACGCTTCAGAATCACATCGCTATAATAAACATGTTGTTCTCATCATTTTTCGTGAAGTTTAAGGATCAACTCGTTTAGAAATAACTTGCCATATGGTCCTCACTACGAAACACACTAATTTTGAGTTGTGCATAAACATATACTGTTTCGCGCTAACCGCAAAACGACTTTCTGCGAGGCTTGTAATTTTTGCAATATTTGAACTTTTACAAACTCTTATTTTGGAGCTTTTCTGTACTCGACCTTTCCTACGTTGTGTATGTTTCGTTCTGACTGTTTTCTTTTTCTTTCTTCCTATCTGTTCTACCTTTTCTTTTGTGCCATACCCTTATGGCAAACTTCCCTTCAAAAACGCTTCATTCAACACGCTTCGAACAGTGAACGTTTGCGAAACGTTCTGCGCGAACATATACTATTCGAGAAATATCGTCGGTTAAGCGTCTGTGAACGATTTTGATCTCTCTTCAGGAGTACTGTTGATATTGTCGAAATATTCACTTCTTTAGCCAGGGATTCTTAAGCCCAACACTTTGTGACAGTTAGCGCGATTTATCCTTAACACATTCTCCATTTGTCGATGAACTTTAGCCGACATTTTGTTCGATAAAATAAAAAACCTCACGCAAAGTACAATCAATAGGTTCAGCATCAATCATACTGGTGCAGCAACCTCAATTATTTCATGCAACAGTTAAGTTGCTGCCAACCGGTCATACTACAGCCTGAGGAAACTTCACCATTCAGAATACCTGTCGTCACGGAAAAATCTGGGACTGTACAGAACCTCTATAATCTCAGTATTCACATAAGCCTCTGAGACATGGACTTTGTTCAAAACTGACGAAACTCTCGTAGCCAGAGTTCGAGAGGAACATGCCCAGAAGGATTTTTGGCCACAGTATGTGTGGAAGGACAATGGAGGAGCCGCTACAATGACGAGCCCTACGAGCTGTACGGTGATCTCACCATCGTGCAGGAAATTAGGTACGCTAGGCTCCGGTGGGCTGGTCACTTCATGAGAATGGCACCGGACGACCCAGCCCGTAAAGTCCTTTTAGGCCGTCCACATTGGGCAGAGGAGGCGTGGTAGGCCCAATCTGAGATGGAGTGATGGCGTTGATGCGTCCGCCAGAACGGACGGGATATTGGATTGGCAGACGACGGCGCTAGACCGTGAGCGGTATCGAGGATTGTTGCTGCAAGCCAAGACTGCGAAGCGATTGTAGCGCCAGATATGTAGTAAGTAAGTAAGTAAGTTAAGTTGCGCACCTATTGGATTTGCATTACATCATAGCGGTTGAAAGAATTTTTAGGTAATACAGAACTTTCTTTTAAAATCATGCTCATATTTAAAAAATCTGATAAGTTAACGATAAGATGTGTGCTGCCACAAGACATGAGATTTTCAAATTATTCCATGTCAATTTTTATGGTCCATAAACCATTCCTTCACTGTCTTCTTCATGTAACAAAACGCTACAGAGGTAAACTTACCAACTTAACACACGGACACGGTAACTTCCAAAGCGCGGTAGTATGCAAAAAACCCGCCCCGGTAGACACAACTCGCCCCGGTCGAGGATTTAATGTGTCATTGTGAATTTGTTTGTGCAAATCCTTCTAAAGCCGGTCTCCGGCCGCTTGTCATCACGGGATCGCGGACTACGGGGTTCCGGTTCGGCGGATTTTCGGCTCTGTGCGAGTTAGCATGCGAGTATGCGCTGTGTGTGTTGTGCAAACCGTGTCCAGCTTTTATGTTCGCATTGTTTCACCCTGTACACGGCGAGACAAATTCGGTCTCCACACATCGGCCTCTGTCTCCTTCATGCGATGCTTTACGAAGCGCGATTTTATACGCGCGTTGTGTCGGCGGCTCTAGCCTCTGCTGGCGTCTATTTAGTAATAAAAAAATATATATCTGTAAGGATTACGGTTTTCGTATGGAGACTTTCACTAGATTGTATATGCTACAAAAAAGGACAAAGAATTGTTTGGGATAGGAAGTAAAGCAAGCAAAAACACTTTCCACGCGAGAAAAAAAAAGATGAAAAGAAAACTCCCTTTTCTACACCGGTGTAAAGTTAACGCAAGTGAAGGCAAAAAGCTGGACACCAAAACCTTGGCCAGTGACTGTACCGTTGGTGTCCCGCTTGGACACTCACTCTTGCGTTAACCAACGTGATAAGTAGAGCTTGGTTTCGTTTTTTTTCGGCTCTTTATTCTCCTGTAAAGCATGAGCACGTGGACATCAAAAGGAAATGCCGTAAAAATTATGCAAAAATGAACTTAAAGTAACAAAAGGGTAAAATGTGTCGTGCGTGTGGGAGATGTGAAATAAAAAAAAATGAGGACTCTACACCGTCAAGCTGAATCTTCTGCGATCGGTGATGAAATGCTAATGGTAATGAACAAGTGAATCACTAATTTACTAACCCCCGGGGGCACTACTTGTGAAAGAAAAATGTGGATAAAAATTGGTATGGTACAAGGCAGGCTGGTTCTCTGCTGTTTAAAAGACAGCGCGAGTGGCAAGGATAAATATGTTAATCGTTCCGCATACAGACGCTTCTACGCGGAGCGTGACAACTGACCTGTGACCTACCGAGATCTTCCGCTTCTGTGTCCCGTGAGATCCGTTTATCCCTTTTGATATTCTGCACCGTGGATGTAGATAGACGAGATCCTAAGCTGGTGGACGAGATAATAATGAGAGAACGTGTGGTACATGTAGCTGCAGGTATAACCGGGTCCGTAATAGCCCTCGTCCACCGGTGCTCTAGATGGTCGATGATGAGATGGGTGCGATGGCTGGTCACCTAAATCCTCTTTTTGCAAATGGAAGGACCAAAACAAAAAACTCGCTGCTAGGTCGCAAAAAACGCTACATCCGGTTTGACATTTGCAGGCCACCGTTCCGAGACTTTTGCCGAGCGTTAGTAGCAACGACTGCACCTCACATATAGGCATGAGACACAAAAAACAAAACCTCGTTTTCCTTTGCTGATGTGAAGCGGATTTCAATTTCACCTTTTCCCTAAGTATTTCACCGGAATGGTGGAACGTGGATGTAAAAAACAAGCTGGAGCCTCCATATTGTGTGTACGATTTGATGCACTGCAGGAAGCGACGTGCATGGATTTCACCGGTTGTTGTAAGTTCCAGCCCTTTCGGGAAACGATATGATGATGATGATGGTGGCCAATGATTTCGGTATTTTCTTTGTTTCCGTCACCTCGATTATTCATATGAAAATTGTTCCCTTGAAACAGTGGAAAACAGTGAAAAATTGCGGGTCGAAGGACAAGGTTCTTTGGTTGACTTGCACAAGGATACAAGGCAGAGAGGATAATAAACAGCAAAATCTGTACCTTTGCTAAAAGCAACCGATCTAGGCTTCTCTTTTCGATGATCTGTGATGTTTTCATACACGACACACAAAAAATCTTCCACACATACACACTCAAGGAGTTCGGGGGACGAAGAGAAACGTCTAAATGGCTAATGGAAAATGCATAACTGCCATCGTTGCCGATCCTTTGGGATTTAGTACACACGCTGGGTACCGGCAGGCTGCTGCAGGCAGGTGAGATGGAGGAGTACGGTGGCAGATGAAGGTTCACCCCGATGCCTAAGTGCCCCAGATAGGATAAGATGCGTATCCATTTTGTCTGCCTTTTGGACGGCAAGGGTTTTTTTGCACCTTTTTTTGCGCTCCATCCTACCTCGCCCGTGTTGTGCGTGGTTGAAGCGGATGCTGCATAAATCTGTGCTTCTCCTCTGAGTCAAAATGTAACTCCCCGTGTGTGTGTGTGTGTGTGTGTGTATGTGAGAAAAGTGACGTGTCTACACAATGAGATCAGCCAAAAGGGGCACCTTTTGGCATGGGGGGTGTTGAATGCGCATGCATGGCGGGGGCGCACGAGGAGAGATAAGTAGTGGCGTGTGCGTGTGATGGTTGAGCGATAGGCGAAAGGAAAGCAGCTTTCAATTTTCTCAATACCCGTACCCAATACCGGCACGGATGATCAGGCCACGGGTAAGCTTAAATTGTGCCCGATTTTGGAATTGGAGAGTTGTGGCGTAAGTGTCGGTAGGCGGATTGCTTTGAACGAAAGACCCGCATTAGTTCCGATGGGTGAATTGATGTTTCAATTTCATACGCTTAGTTTGGTAGAGATTATGGAAACGTTTTTTAATGTTCTTTTGTTGGGTACGGTGTAGTATCTGTGAGGCGAGAGATTCCTTAAGCTCTGCAATGAATTATGCCATTATGTGTTTATAATTTAGAATCGTCGAGCTCAACGCATGTTATTTGCTTTAGCATTACTTCAATCCTAGGATTCTTTGAGTCTTGTTCACGGATTTTTCCAATGTTTTGAGCTCTGTCCAAGGATCGCGTGGACTCAGGAATCTGAATTGCGGGTCGTTATGGAGATGGGGTTTGGAGTTCCTGTCCAGAACCATAGCAAATATATCCTGTCTTTTCTTTAACTTCCTTAATGAATTGGAATAGCTCCATTCACTTGCTTTTATGGACTCCTGCATTCGATAGCAATTTCTCTCTATAATCACTACTTTTGTATACTTTATCTGATTGCAAAATTCCACAGCCGCACTGCAATAAATAATTAAATAATTGCAACGTTGTATCGGTCAAAACTCTGTACTTCTGGATATAATTTAAGATTTTTTTTCTGCACTGGGTAGCGGAGTCGATCTTCACACGGCAGGACCTCGAATCGAATCCCGTCTGAATCGCCTCCTCGTACGAAGGACTGACCATCCAGTTACGGGTAAAACTAAGTCACAGGAAGCTAACCATAGTTTGTCAATTTCTTGCGATGTTGTAGTGCCAAAGAAGAAGAAAAATCTAAGACTTAGTAAATAATCCTAACGAGATTGGTAGCGTACAAGTTGGACAGTTGTTGAGAATAAAATCTTATAAAGTACAGAATTGTACGAGCCAAGCTTATAGCTTAAAGCTAGCCCGTCCGGTAGCCGTTAGCCGTGGTGGCCGTTTGCACACGTAACAGTTCCGTTCAGACTGTTCCCGCTCAACTATCCAAACCGTTAAGAATTGACTATCCGAAGGTATGTTATAAATATGTCGAAAAAGTCTTTCTCAAACCGGTAATACTAAGAAGGATGACAAGCTTAGAAAAAGAACGGTTTGTAGGCTAATCATATATAATTTCTTCATTTGTGTAGCATATAGACTATTATAGCTTTGGTTTATAGCTACTACATGGACTGCCTTTCAAATTGTTGCATTTCGAGTGAAAACTACATTTTTTAGTCAGCTTCTGTTAAGCATTCTGCTCAATTTCGTTATTGTACTAAAACTCATAAAACAAGTCAATTTAAATACAGAGCTGACTGACAGCATTTTAGTCGCAACACATCAAAACACTTTTAACAAACTAGATAAAGTCATCTTAAACCTCACAATTGGAATTCTCTTCGCCGACGGTTTAAACTGCTGTAATGTATAATATGTTGTAATGTTCCTAAATGCTGTTGTTTTAAATTACTTCTATGTGAAATATATTAACACCCGCATGTTAAACGACGTTCGATAATTTCCCTTATACTAGCTGATATTATGGACCACATTAAATGGAAACTTCTCGTTACAAAACCTATCCCGATAAAGCACTCGTTTCCGTTGTCGTCGTACAAATCACCGATCAGCCCGGCACACTACATCCTGGGAATAGAAGCAGTGTGGGAATTCTTGAAGGAAAAGCCTCCCAAGAGCATCGTCACATCCTGATGATGCTTCACTGATGGTTGCGTATTCACACCAAAGTCGCATCGCGAATGTCTCATTCGCAAGACATACCATTACGAAACGCTTCAGGCTGGGGAATTTATGTCACAAGAAGCAACAAGCTTCGCTTGTTGCTCTGCCCTCAATCGCTTGTTGCTTCAAGTTTGATGCTTTGCCGGACAAAAAGCTCACCCTGTTGCTGCGAATCCTTGTGCAACCTGTTGTTGTGTGACGCAACCGGAAGTTGTCACGCAGCGATGTGAAGCTTTCGCTGTCCCGAAGGGGAAATCGTTTCCCCGTTTGTAGCGAAAGCTTACTATCGGTGTCACACAATGACGAGACGGATACTGATAAGACACATTCCCCACTCTCGTGCTCTTTGCAATGAGGCTGATAAATGACGATGACTGTTTGGGGTCGTGCCACGACTAGTTGTCCTTTTCCACGAACGGGATTTTCACGAACGTTCACTTCGCTACAGCAATCGTTTATCTAACCGAAGCGTGGAAAACTGCCGTGTGTGTTTATTCTTGGTAGCCAGCCAGTCGGATTTGTTCGTAAGTGCGTTAGATCGGATGGACTGGTTGGTCGGTTCGGTACGCTGACATGGACATTACATGAGGCAGCGTTCGGGTGTTGGCTTCTCGAATATACACACAGGTGTGCACTGTGTGCTCTACAAGTGTTTGTAATTGTGTTCGTTTGGTAAAACGTTGGTTCGGGGGTGATTTTTCACCATATTCTCACCTGCCTAAAAGGTACAGGTTTTCTAACAAATCGATGTAAGTGAGTACCATCAGTAGGGTACTCGTTACGGCACACTTACCTGAGATAATACTAAGACGAGTACGCTCAGAAATATAGTTACCAATTGTAACAAAACTGTAATTTTTAATTACAATGTTTTTTTTTTGTTACACTCGTATTTTTGTCTTATTTTCTGTACAAAGTTATAATATTTTTATTTTGGTCTTATTCATTATAAAACATAATGATTAAAAAATATTTTAACTTGGTCAAACATAGAGATAAATTAGTGAAATTATTGTTTTTGCAGAAAATTCTCTGATGTATAGAAAAATCTTAGCTCGCAATTCTTAAATTCTAGAATCTGTCCTGACAAGTTTGTTGGAAAATAAACCCCAAAACAGATCAAAGACACACCAAGATCTTCCCATTGATCGCAGACGGAAACATCTTC
Organism: Anopheles maculatus; assembly: GCA_002091835.1. Classification (NCBI taxonomy): domain Eukaryota; kingdom Metazoa; phylum Arthropoda; class Insecta; order Diptera; family Culicidae; genus Anopheles; species Anopheles maculatus. The sequence goes on from KZ061851.1 coordinate 169,929, forward strand.
GTTCTGTAATTATTTATCTATTTCCGGTTCATCGTCTATATTTCATGATTTTCCCTCGTCGCTGTTTTCCACTCATATCCCCCCACGTTCGTCTATACTTTATTAGTTTGATCGTCAATGATCGATCACGCCCGTTTGATGTTTAGACATAACACGCTCGGTGAGTTCTCGCTGCAAGAAGATAACTCACCATCGCCAACGGTTGGTAGCTCATGAATGCGTTTACTTATGCTTATGCTTTCTCTCTTACACCGTTCTCCATTCGCTTAGTAGTCTACTTTGCGCTCACGTTGCACGTACGTTCCCTTCCCAGTGTGTCGGGTACATAACATGTTTTATTCATGCACAGGAAAAGCGGTGATCCCCCTGTCCAAAATAGGGCCGCCGGTGCACGAACGAACAGAAGCGAGAGAGCGTGCAGCGCCTGGCAACATTTTGAAGAAGCATCATTTGGACTCACTCGTCCGAAGTTCTCGTTCTGAAGGAATTTTCTTGGCGATTCCGTAAGGCCTCGTCGATTCGGCGCAGTGCGCGGTGTTCCGTGCGTTTGGTTGTTGCTGTACGTGGTAGGTTTGTTGGTGCTGTTGCTCTGCGTTTGCTGGTAACTCGCGTTCGAGAAAGCGATTGAGATGTTCTTGCTGCTCGTTTGCTCACTCACACTGGGTAGGCTGTGTGGGGTGTCGGGCTAGCTCTCCCTTTTCTACTTCCGGGTTCCAGCCTCGCATCCACGCGCTGTGTGGATTTAGGTGAGCGTTGCTTTCTCACTTTTGCCCGTTTAACGTGCCGCAACGTTTCCATCGGGCGAACAAAGAGCAACAGCTTCACTCGCGCATCATCGCCACCGTACAGCCGTACGGTTATCATCAACAGCATCGTCATCATCATCGGCATCATCATGGTCATGATCAACCAAGAAGCCAGCGCTGGAGCTGGAGAAGGAGCGAATGAAAGAGTGCGCACGGTTCGCGTCGGCTGCTCGGTTCATGTTTTTCCTTCGGCATGTTCGGGCTCCCCCGTTTTTGCTGAGCGAACGGGCGAGGATGCCCGACCGCTGACCGGACGGACGGTGTATCGTCGGGTGTTCGGGTCCGGGTTCCGCCACGTTCGGTCGGGCTTCGCGCTCGCAGTACATATCTTTTATGTATTTATGTTGGTTGCGTTTCTGCCGTTTTGTTATTACCTCGAAAAACCAGTCGATTTCGTTTCAGTCTTCATACAGTCTTCGCTTTAACCCGTTCCAATCTATCCGCCGCTCTCACAGTTATCAGTATACATCAACAACAACAACAAACTACTACTACAATAACAACATATTAATATCTTAACAAAAGTTTGTAATCTAAAACGCGCGCCCAGTACCGGTACAGCAATCAGATCTCCCTTGGCACAGGACACGTTAGAGTCCGCAAAGTTTCTGTTTCAAGGACCGATCGCTTTAAAGAGCTAGTTTTGCGCAAGCAAACAGGATCCGGCAGCAGAAAACTCCCATTCGCGGTTAATACATCATCGCCCTTTAAGAACTGTCTAATCGACAAACACTACCGCCGAACTTCGGAAGTTCTTTCAAAAGCTAGCGTGTTTAGTAGTTACGTTGCACGATCGAGGCTTGAACAGCTAAAGTGTTTTCTTGAGCTTAAGGTTCACTTTCCTGAAGAGCAGGGTCCAACGACTTCCGAGCGGTGAGTTTGTGTGCCCATCTTTAGAAGCAGTAGGACCCTATGCTAGCTGACTATCTTTCTAGAGCGTTTACACTCGCACAGGCTTTGAGACCCTCGTAAAAACCTTTGGTGCGCGCGAGACTCGTGGAATGTCCGTGGTCCCCGCGCGCGGGTAGTATCTTTTTTTCCCCGCGAGAAAGAAAGCAAAAGGACTTCAGGGGCAGCCAGATCTCGCACGGACTCAAGCTACCCCAACACAAGTGTAGTGTGTATGTGTGCGCATTTGTGTGTCTGTGTGTGTGTGTGTTTTTATTGTCTTGCGTTGTTGTTTATTTTCTGTCTCTGTATAGTTCAGGGCTCTTTTGTGCAGGTTGCCGCGTCACAGCATCGTCCGATCCTTCTCCACGATCACATCGGATCAGCTCACGTTCACTTTTCCTTGCTCACTTTAACGCTTTCTTTCTCTCTCTCTCTCTCTCTCTCTATCATTCTCTCGGTGTGTCGCGCGCGCGGTATCCAGCATTCTTTTAGTGCGTGAGTGCGTTAACGTCTTCACCGTTTTGAAGGTGTGTATCAGCGCAGCGGTGGTGCGTTAAAGTGTCGTCTGTGCGTCTAAGTGTGTTTCGTGCCAAATTCAGCTCTCGGTTTGGTTTTTTTCTTACACGCCCGCGGGCCGCTTGCATTCTGTTTGTTTCGGGTCGGTTCGGTTTACAGTAAGTTGTGTACCTGTTTATTTTGTTTTCTGCGGGAGCCAATCGTGGTCGACCCTCCCGACAAGTGTGCAGCCAGTTACCAAAGACATCCGTGGACAGTACGGTGCGTTCCTAGACGCACCGCGTGTATTGTTGCGTGTGTGTGTGCATCTACATATATGTGTGTGTGTGTGCTTTTTGTGGTGAAGTGAGTGTGTGCGAGTGGTGGTGGTACGGCGCTATTCCTCAGCTCAGGAGCGACTTAACAAAACCAGACGGGGGAGAAAAAATCAACTAACCTGACACAACACGGGAGCAGAAGCGATTCCAAGTCCAACACCAAGTCTCATCCCCAACATTTTCCAACCCCTCATTTGCGGATTCACAAAGCGAAAACAGCCCGCAGCAGTAGTAGCAAACGTGCATCTTTCGCGTGCCGACGCCCTTGTGTGGTGTATCCTCCTGCCCCTTTACTCACACGCTTTCTCCATCCTGCAATCCTTCCAGAAACACGCTTACCTTGATCCAATCACAGACAAACGAAAACAACAACAAAATCGCGCCACGTATATACGCGGTTGTGTGGTTGTACGGTTGGGTTCGGGAACGTTGCTTAGGGTCTCAGTTAAGGGCGCCGTAACGATTATTGGCAAAAAAACGATTAACCCGTTGCAGTAGGCGAAAAAACGTTTAAAATTGTGTAACAGGTTAGTTTAAATGGGTATATGAGACCTTGCTAGCTGCTGCTACTGATCGCACAACCAGGACACAACGAAGGACAGAAACAGTTCTATACTGCCCCAAAACATTGGCAAAGTCTACGAAGAAGGGGTCACAACGGTTCTTGAGACTCGGCCGGTTTTATTTCTTCTGTAGTGTGTGCATCATCATCAGTATTTCGAAAAAATAGAACCAGAAAAAGGCAACAAGCAAAAAGCACACACATCACAACTCAAATCACTTTTCGATCGCTGATTGATCGCTCGTTCGTTTCGGCTTGCCAGACGCGTTTTGTGCAATTTACACACACACACAACTTGGTGGGTTGTTTTTGGGGGCAATCAACGAAAGGGTGGGGTTGCACACACCCAAACGGGTGGGTGATATTTTCAACTGCAAATCATTCTCGCATTCCTTCCTGCGTGTGTGTGTGTGCTTTTTTTACGGACATACGCCTCACGGACACCCCATAGCCCGGTCCCACCGTGTGTGTTGGTGTGTATGGGCGCATTTTTTCCACTGTTGTTGTTGATAGATAAGAAACGAGAAGAGGTAAAGCTAGCCAGGAAAGAAGGGGGGTTAAGAGTGCTGGAACGAAGCGAACACGGACAGAAAACGGGTTTAAATTAAAACAAGAAGAAGAGCTATCCGAATAGCGCGGCTAATGAGCGGCTAAAGGAACGAAGTTCTCGAAAGCCTGCTACCAAATCAACTAAAACCTTTACAACGGCGGACAGCAAAGCGGACAGACATAAAGAAACATATCAGGAAAACGCAGCGCGTGTGGAAGGGAAAATCGAAAACCTTGCCCAAATACAACAAAAAAAAAACACACGCACACGTCACACGCCGTGTGTAAGTTCTACCAAAAAAAAGGCCAAAGTATTGAGGGATGCAAGATTTTTAGCTTTTGATGCGCAACTGGAGAGTTGTTTTATTTTCCGTTTTGAACACAAGGTGCGTATATGTGTGAAGGGTGTGTGCTGTTTAAGGGTGCGCTAAAGAGAATTCCTGTGCGTCAGGTGTATGTATGTGTGGATGTGTGAGAGTATAGGGGTGGACAAGAAAGCAGGCTAAAAAGCTAGAACTCTGATCGAAGTTGCGTGTTTGTCTGTCTCCTGATCTCTTCTCCGGAGACCGTATTCTCGTTCGCATGATCGTGTGTGTGTGTGTGAGGGAATAGTGAAGAAGAGCGTGTGAGGGTCGAAAGCATAAAGCCAAAAAAAAGCAAGCGGAAACAGCGAATAGGAAGGGTCTCAGGTGTGTGAGACCACGGGGGTTATAGAACCAAACCCAGCCAAAGCTTGAAAGTACGAAGGCGTAGAGCAAGACAAAAAGAAAAGGAAACCGAAAAAGAGACCTGCGAGTTGTTCTCTTTTAGTCTGCAACATCAGAGCAAAGAACATCGGCGCATTGCCTACGGCGGTCAGTCAGGGCGTAAAGGAAGCGAACGGCGAAGCGAACGGGAAGAGCAACATAACCACAACCGGCGTCCGGCTTGTGTAAGAACCTGGCGCAAAAAAAGGGGTGAAGAAGAGCCCGAGACGCGCGGCAACTCTTAAAAACCCGGACCCGGGACAGCGAGCGATTGCTTCATGCTTGCTTCTGCGAGACGCTCGAATCGAGAAGATCGTCGACCGTGCAGACAACCAGCGTACCGAAAACCGGTTTCCAGACATAATCAAAAATAATTACCAACCAATACAACCCCCCGGGTTTTCCACTCGCACGCACACATATTCCGGCGAGCCAACAGATCTTGCTTTTGCTGGTGGTGTTGCTGCTTTGATCATCAACCCTCCTGTTGCGTACTTTACCCTCGATCTCTTGCGCTCTCGTTCTTTCGCGCTGTGTGTGTTTGTGCTATTGCATATACAACACACACACACGGGGGTGATCATCAGTGGCACGCTGTAGAGGTTCTGTTCTGAAGTTGCCTTTCGGTAGTTCGGGAAGAGCAAACGACGCGCACAACGCGAGTAACGTTGAACTCCTGTACCGCGGAGCGTGTGTTTGAAGATCGGCCAGAAGAAATCCACAGAGCCTCCGGGTATTGAGCGCTGTGCTGTGTGTAAACTGTACGAGATTCCTTCCCGAATCGTCCTCTGTGTGTCAGATTTTCTGTAATCCTTTGGGTTAACTTGCGCACCGTGTGTTTGTGTGAATTCTCCCAAACGAGCCTGTATTTAAAAAAAAAAAAAAGGTATTTGTGTGCGTGTGTGAGTGTATGAGCGTGTTTTGGTCGTGTGGTGTGTCGGATCGAATCGAGCTATAGATTGTGTGTGCGTGCGTGTGCGTGTGTGTGTATTCGTGTAGGACGACGTCACCCATCGTAATACGTCAGGTGTGACGACAGGTGTATAGGAACAATTCTAGCGTAATTAGCAAAAACGAACTAAAACACTGAACAGATATTTGTAGCGTATAAGCGTATAGCGGAAGGCATGTAGCTTTACGGTAGCGGTATTTTTAGATAAAAGCAAATTGTGTGGCAAGTTTAGCAGTAAGAATCACTAGGTAAGCCAATCCAACCGTGCTCAACCCACGTGAGGATCGACAATCAAAAGAAGCGCGTTTTGACAATCATCAAATATATCAAAGGCACTTTTGACGTACGTGTCGGTACTCGAAACGGTGACAATCTTTAGACTCTATCCTTGACCTGGCGTGCAAGCAACCGGTTCCCGAGACAATCATCTGCCAATCATCGAATTCTGAATCGTACCGAATTCGTGGCTAGAATACGCGGTGTGAACTGGTACGTACGTTTGACGTTCGCCACCTGAAGGTCTACACTTTCGACAATCTCCGGTATCATCTCCGGCCCCCTTTTACTGTTCTTGACAATCTACAGCTCAAGTAGCAATCTTTTAGGTACGCTCTCTTTTCACTTTCTATTGAGTGTTGGAGCTTACTCCTGAACTCACAAAGCGGTATAGCTGCAACGTAGTCCGTAAGGTGTAAAGTTTGACGATCAATTATATAGGGAAATTTTTGGAGTGCAATTACAAGCCAATCGTGTATAGCTTTAAGGTAAAGAAGAGGGTGTTTTATCCACGTTGTGAACGAATCGAAGTTACGAAGTCGCGCACCAACAACAACCATCTAGATAGAGCTCACCAACGGGTTGTTTGGTGTGAGTATTAGGGCACAGAATCGATCGATCGATCAAATAAAGCAAAAAATTGATATTTTGTTGTTGTACGAATCAGAACCAGACAGGAAGAGCGAGAGTGTGTGCGTGTGTGTGTGTATTTGCGACCGTAAGACGAACGAGCGTTCTCTCCCGATCAACGGTTGAGAATCCCGTTCCGGTAGAGGGGAAAAATTCACGTCACCACCACGTATTTCCGGCCGAGTCCGATCTTTTGTCCCCCCTTTTTACAACCCTCGCCGGTAGCGGCAGTAGCAGCGGCAGCGGCCTCCGCGTCCGCCGGTCTCGGTGCGAACAGTTCACCTTCCGCGCTCGTTCCGCCACAACCGCAGCCACCACTGCAACCACTGACACTCCCATCCATTGCATTACATCATCCTCCTCATCCTTCCAACGCTCCTAACCAGAGCACGCAGCTAGCCGTAGCAGCACCAGCCACAGCGTCCCTGTACCATCATCAGCAGCAGCAACCGGTCTCGGGTCTAGTGAGTGCGAGCGACCTTAACCAGGGAAACTCGGGTGAGCTTGTGAGCGCGCCCACGAACGGACTTTGCTGCAGTCAGCAGTTGTGCTACTGTGGTCACTGCTACCAAACGCAACACCAGGGCATCTATCTGTCCTCGGCCGCAAGTGCACAAACCTATCCGGCGATACTCGCTCAGCAGCAGCAGCAGCAGCAACAGACACTCGTTGTTGGACGGTACGCGGACATCCACGGTCTCGTCGGTGGTGTCAATACGACCAGCAACAGTAACAGTAGCAACAGCAGCAGCACCGATCTGCTCAATCACTGCTCTCCAACGTCCGGTAACGGTGAGCTTGGTTACTATTCGACCGGCACAACCGCCACCACCACGACCACACCGTACCATCACACGTACCCGGCTCCACAGCTGGTGAGCCACCATCCGCATCATCTTCCTCCTCACCACCATCATCCACTGCTAGTGCAGCAACCGTTTCAGCAGCTCGCGCATCAGCAACAGTTGCAACTCTATCATCACCACCACCACCACCAACAGCAGCAACAGCAGCAGCAACAGTACCAACATCTGCAGCAGTACTTCGACAGCAACTACAGCAGCAGCCTCAGCAACAGTAGCGGGAGCAGCATCGTCAGCAGCAAAACACTAAGCATGGTAAGCATGAAACTCGACTCACTGCACCCGTTGGTGAAGCCACCATCATCCGCCCTGTCAATCTTGCTGCCGGATGGTGTGACGGCGGCCACGCCAACACCGGCAGCGGCAGCGTCGGCGGCCTACCTCTATGCCAACGGGCAGATGGTCCAGTACGACGAAATGCAAGACGAGAACTACTGGGGTTCGGAGCTTTCCGAGCTGCCGGTACTGGTGGCCGCGCCCCTGCTACCATACCAACGCGACCCGGTGGATGATCTACCACCGCCACCACCGCCGCTACCAACGCGGCCACTACCATCGTCATCCTATCCTGGCACCTGTACCGGTCCACTATTCTCTGTCTATCTTAGTCCCATTACACCTACTACTTCTACTACCGCTATCTCCACCACTATCACTGCAAGCAATGCGACCCGCTCCGCTCCGGAGGTCCTCGCGTGCGGTAGACACTATTGCACCAATTCCCGCACCATCATCACCGCTAACACGACTCATCCCGCTAAGGTACAGCATTATGGCAACCAGCCGCGTTGCTTCTTTCACCTTTTCTTTTACCACTGTATCTGTCTCTCTGTCTCACTGTTCACTTTACATCATCACCTTCTGTCTCACATTCATGTTCTTTCATCGTGCGTGTTGTTCTGTACTCACCACTGCTGTGAAGCGGTGTCAGGAATGTTACAAAGATTTATTTTGGACTAAATGTGATTTTTCTCCTATAAGATATAGATACCTACGTACCTAATAACGTATTTTATCGGTGATAAACCCGGTTCGTAGTCTAGATCTACTGAATGAGTCCTCAATACCGCTCACGGTTATTCACCGTTTTCTGCTTCCTTCTTGGTACATGTGTTTGGGTCCGAAGCATTGCTGAACATCGTCTCCTCGACTGAGTCTTAGAGGTTTTCCTCAATTTTGGACAAAATCTATGATGTTTAGCTGAGTATTGGAACTATGAAGACTCTGTACGGTCACAGCTCTGTCTGATGCGAGATATGTTTTGAGCAGAGTAGTATGACACGGTGACAGCCATCATCCTTATTTTTCATAGATGACTAAGTAAATCTATGCTTTACGATGCTATCGAACAACAAGTCTGCAACAGATTCAGTCTCAGGACTTGTATGCTTTCGTAGACCATCTTTATTAAGTATTGCTGTGGAATGCCACACTTGTGAGATTGTTTCAAATTGCAACCTGTACCAGCTATGCATACGTTACAGCCAAGAAGGATTGAAACAGCCATCGACATCCCGGGCTGAAGTTGTAAATTAATTACGATTGGTTTTCCGACTTCGACTGTACGGCTGGCTTACATCAACCCCATTGTGTACCGAAACTGACCATCTCGGGTATGCTGAATGGTTCATTACGTACGACCCAGCACTCTGGCCTGAATGTGAGAAAGCAACAGCATTTTCCCTGGCCAAGTCGAACAGAAACACACAGCCACACACACGTTCTGTGTTCGGTTGTTCAATTTATAACCGAGCAAACCACAATGCCGCTTCACCGTGTATAATCCTCCATCGTGTGTTGCACACCGTTGGCTGCCGGTTTGTCGTTGTTTGTGCGCGAGATAACCGGTACCGGTGCGGTGTGGAACCGTTCAATGGTTGTTTATTTATCTCGAGATAATTTGTACCGCCGAGTCCTTATGAATTGCTAATCAGTTGATTAATTATTTCCCAATCAGGGCAATTTGTACACACCCGCGCTGTTGGGGTTTTAAACAGCAACAAATGGCCACCCAGCCAGCCAGCCATGGATGGTCTGGGTGGAATGTGTGGTCCGTTGGGAATTACAAGAAACAGGCAATTTCTTGCAAAAGATCGATTGTGTAATGGGTTTTGTCAATAAGGCAACGTGTAGGTGTGTGGTTAAAAAGCGGCAGTGACCCATCTCCTCGTTTGTGGTGCTTTGCATGGCGTGTGCCGAGGCTAATTATGTTGATAACAGGCACAAGGCACGTATTGTTAATTGTGCATTAACCTATCGCAATTGAGAAGAGCGCTAAAGAATATCCCAGGCCCAGATCATGATGAACGGGACAGTATTTCAAACATTTCAAAATATTGTCTTCAATTAGTCTCGAATTGTGTCTAGATAGTGTGACAAAGTCTAGTCTAGACAAGTCTAGTTAGTTGCTATTTATCTCTATTAAAGTTTGAGTAGCGTCTTACAGCTCAAGTAGCAATCTTTTAGGTACGCTCTCTTTTCACTTTCTATTGAGTGTTGGAGCTTACTCCTGAACTCACAAAGCGGTATAGCTGCAACGTAGTCCGTAAGGTGTAAAGTTTGACGATCAATTATATAGGGAAATTTTTGGAGTGCAATTACAAGCCAATCGTGTATAGCTTTAAGGTAAAGAAGAGTTTGCATTAAAGTAATTGCCTTTTTGCCACACGAATCGATTACGGACATTTTGGTTCAAGCATTACATGAAGTGCAGTTTGCTGATGCACTTGAAGACAGATAATGGATGTAATGTTATAACCTGTAATAAAGCTGTCCAGGATCCATTCCAGGATTGATGTGCGACTAACGTAATATTGTAGGATTCCTTTTCCTCGAGGATAGCTTTAAACTGCAATACCTTTTGAAGTATTCGGGTAAAAGAACTTCCTCTTATATATAAAAGTCTTTTGACAGAATTCTACACCTTTCTGCTTCAATAACGCTGGAACTAAAATCGTCCATTTTGCAAACAATATAAATTTTACCACTTACCCTTACTACCTTCCCAAGAGTGGCCAGTGATCGTGGACTATTATTTTGTGAACAAAATTGAACCTAACCAGGTCCCATTCTCCACACGTCCTGATGTCAGCTTCAGTTACCGCCGTCATCGGTGAGAAGCGGAGAGATACAGAGACCGCACGATATGTGTCATCAACAAAAGGTCCGATTTCTCACACCCTCTTGGACGTGCTCGGTTTCGGAGATTCGGTGAGCGCTAGGTTTTTGCAGTGTGAGCTCCAAAATGGGTTTCGGTTAATTATCTAGAGTGAAGTAAAATATTTGGAAAAATCCATAAGGATTCTGAATGGAGGTTTTGCGTGCGTATGATGTTTTATTCAGCTCGGTTCTATAACCATTCTCGGACGCATACCCGTGTGTATCTTACGGAATGCGTTTTCCAAGCACGGACTTACATCCTTTTTTGATGACCGGTAGCTTCGGTTTCTGGGCCGCCATTGCATCCTTTCCCCGAGGTTCGAAGTGTCGGGTGGTTTTGCTTCTCTGTCTATGTGTTGATGGGCTCCCGGGGGCTCGTTTTAAGGTTTTATGTTGTCGTTCTGCGTTGTGGCTAGAAGAAACGGTGATGGCAGGCTTTAGGTGATTATTTCTCTCTCGTCGTAGACCATGTCGTACCGAGCCATAGAAGAAGGATTGTGTCTTTGCTGTCTGATGTCTCGGGCCTCAGAGTTGCCTTTAAATACCCGGCGGCTATTTACCGTTAGGGGCACGTTTCGGAAAAGCGTGCGCTCGTAAACACACAACATCGCCGTGCCAACACCCGATGGCCGGACCGTGTGGTTGATGGGATGAAATGGTTCGCTACTAAAATGGAGAGTAGTAGCAGATTTTGTGCTTGCGGCAGCATGGGTTTTGTGATAAAATCTTATGTCCTGCCGGCTTACCGTCAGTATGGTGGTGGTTTTTCTGTGCCGTAGTGTGGGCACGACGATAGGTGCTTAAACAAATATGAATGACAAATTATCTCACCCTCCATTGCTGTCGGTTTGGGGAGGGGGCGATATTTGCAATGAAGGCAATCCCGGGGCGCTAAAGGTGCCTGGAGGCGATGTTTATCGCTTTTGATGGGCGTACCTGATAGCGCGTCCACTTTTCATAATTTCCCTCGTTGATACATTGAAAGGTCGGGGTTGTGTGTCGGTGCCGAGCTATTGAGGAAAGCAGATGCAACAATATGGACTTTTAAATTGCGCTTAACGATAAAAACAAATTGATTAATGCAAGCTGTTTATCTTTAAATAGTTGACATTTTTCTGCCTAATTAGTAATCGGATCAGAAACATTTACATGCCATTGCTTGCGAAACAAGCAATCCTTCATCTATCTTAATGGCTAAGCTGTCATCAGCAACAAACATGTGCGTAGAGCAAACAATCAACAATGTTAATTGTGTTCAAATTAATTAACAGAAGCGAATTGAATTGTCTTCATTTGGAAATCGCTGACGTTAGTGGCTTTGACATCAATCGCTTTGGAAATTGTCAAAGCAGTTGCTCGCCTGAAATACCTTAGACACTTCCCTTCATTCGGCCACATCAGTGCCAATACCAAATGCCACACTTGCATCAATTCGGAGCATTTAAATCCTTAAAATCGGCTTTAAATCCTACCGTCTTTCTCTACCAGGATGTGACGGGTTGGTTGGAGGGAATCCTTGCCAGGTGCGTGTGTCATTATCGCTGCCGCTAAGCTACCATCATCATCATCAGGAGCAGCATCATCATTCACGATTCTTGCGCGTATATTAATAATTGTTGTGATGGATTTAACGCCTCCATGTTTGGTTTTGTGTCCGAGTACGCTCATCATCAGCAAGCCCGGAGCACTTTGGGTGCATCGGGAGCGCGTATGTGTGTGAGTGCGCTGTCCCCCTCTTATCCGGGTGTTGCATACCAACTCCCGCTGTGTTGTTATGGTTGGAATTTCCGGTAAAGTTTATTTATAAAACACTCCATTCTGACACCGTACGATGATGGCACGCTGCACTTGCATATACGTCCATTTGTCCCCCAGGGTAGGGTAATACTGGAACAACCTGGTAAGGTGGGATGGAATTTGTTACCTCTTTGGGTGTGCCTCACACAAACATATTCCCACACACACACACACGCACACCCAGTTGACCGACGCCTCACGACCGAAGCTGTGGTGACGGTGGTCGAGTAAAGCAAATAATTAATTAAATGAAATTTTAATCTTTTATAAAGTTAATTAAATTCCACCCAACCGACAGCGGCTTCGGTTTGGGATGCAAAGCCTGGATGCGTATGATGGATTCGCTGGTGTGTGTGTGTGGCTGTGTGACTAAGGCAGTCTGTCAGCCACCTGGTGCTTCACAAAAACACAATTCGAGTGTTGCATCCAACTGGAGCAACACTATTTTCACGCTTTACTTGTGGAGTGAAATAGTAAAAGTGATGTTACGAGCGAGTTTCCGGTAGAAATTACGTTTATCCTGTTTTGCCATTTTTTGTTTGTGTTGCGCTCTGTTGCATTCACTACACCAAAAGGTAGGTTATTCGTCTTTCTGTAGTCAAATACAGTCATCTGAAAGGAGGATTCCAGTGTCAACCGAAGGGCAGAACAAAATAATCGATCGAGTCTGTAGTCCAGCTGGATAGCAGGGAGCTGTAGCTGTAGGAATTTTCTCCTTACTTAGCCAGTAACCAGTTGTTACGCGTCGATCTCTACCCACTGTTTCCTTGTCCCAAATATATCTGTCTGTCGGGAAATTGCGATTTTAATTTTTCAATCTCAAGCCGGATGCGTTGGCTGGCTGGTTGGTTGGTTGGTGATGGTTGGTAAGGAAAAGAGGCACACAGTACAGGCACCTCGTGCAGTTCGTTTTTCTTTCTAACGTTCCAGTTATACGAGGACAAAAAACAGATATACACTAACGCTTGGCAGTTTAAAAGAACCAAAGAAGAAAAAAAAAGTATATATTTACCACCATCATCGACGAGCAACGTACCGCACAAAAATCGGCAGTAGGCCGAATCGCGGCCCAAAATGTGGCACAATTTCCGTTCGTGTGTACGCAGAGTTGCTGCTGTTGACGATTGCGATGGCGAAAACGTGATACGGCACGACGAGTGTTATTTTGAACTTTTCTTTTTTTGTTATTGTTAGACTTTTCTGTTTTCATCCAGATAAGGGTAGGTGAAGCGGAGGAAGGGACAGTGAAGCAAAAAGTCTAACAAAAGTCGTTACTTTTGTAGAAGGAAATGAAGCAGAAAATTTAGATCATAACCGTGAGAGAGCTTCAACGGCGTGTAACGAGGTGGAGTGCATCGTTATTTTAGCAATTTGTTGTTATTTTTTACTCGTTCCAACGAAGAGGAGAATTTTATTTGTTACAATTCGATTTCTCTTTAAGGAGTTTAGACAAAAAAAAATCATTAACTTAAATCCACAAATACTAAGTAACTCATTAGTGGAGACGCCTGGTGTTTCACGTGAGCGGTGATGCTCTTTTTCGATGTTATGACTTACGGTAATCTGTCTAACGCTTTACTGTGCTAATGTTTATTTCCACTCATCCTTCATCAAACCATATGTGTGTGTGCGCCCGAAAGGAGATAAAATAACATATTCCTTGTCCCTTATGGTGCACCCAGCTTACATCAGCTTTAGTCCAGAGTGTGGCGACCGAAGGCTAAGTGACCGTTGTGTCCTTTTTTTGTTTGCATCATCCACCATTAACTTCGTGTTAGTGTACCTTTTCTTTACACGCGTTGTTCTTGCCAATCTCCTTCTGTTGCATTCTTACACTTTTTGGTTCAACTAAAGGGCCAACCTCATTCGTAGGGCGCGCGTTGCCACATTCGTTCCGGTAATGGCTAGTCCATTAATTTCACAACCATAATCTAGTTCCGCTCATCTAGCACACGTTCTATCGGAAATGGGGCCACCTTTGCGTGTGCAGCTGTGGTAGGTGGGTGTGTGTAATCCTGACGCGAATACCTGTTGGAAGAATAAGCCCAAACGATCTCGGTAGCCGGTTTCTTCTGGCTATAATTTTATTTCCGTTTTTGTCTTTTCTTCCGTAAGCGTAACGATAAACTCCACGTAGCTTGAGGAAGCGAGCGGTGGCAATCATCCATTAGTTTCGCCATTTCCGGTACTTGCGTTTTGCAAAGCTTTTTTTCGCGTGCCAAAAGCATCTTTTTCCCCACCTGAGTACCTGTAGCCATCGAAAGAGAAGTTGTATTGTCGTGTTTTTGTTTTTTTTTCTATGGTTTTGCTGTTCTAAAGCAACATTTTCTTCGTGGAACTCAGGATTAATTGAAATTTTATTGGCTAAAAAAAATACCCCCTTTCGGCGCACTTCTAGTCTGTGGTTAGTTTTTTCTTTTTCGCCGCTTGTGCAGATTCGCATTGCAACGCTGATAGCATTACGCGGGCTACTGTTCGCTTTGTGTAAGCATTCTCTTGTTGTAAGTAAGCCGATTTCCAGCAGCACACTGCACTGGTCCGCGTTGTTCGCGTTTCCGGTTTGTTGCATTCGGCTAGAAGCGTACGAGCCGGCCAGATTTTACTGCAACACAGACGAGGGCGTGTTGGTATGCTGCACGGTGCCACGGCTACCATCTCTGGTCCGTTGTGCATGAGGAAATGCTTTTCCACCCTCTTAAAAGCGCATTATAAGTAGCACGAGAGTTTGCTCTTGTCTGTGGCCACAATTTGACGCGAGGCGGGCAATTTTTCGCCCAGGTTCTTTCGCGTGCGCACGAACCCATAACGGCCTGTGGTGTTTATGTATCGCCTTCGCTTTGTGTTCGAGATCGCAGGTGGCTGAAGGATAATTAAAACAGCTAACCTAGCATGAACGGCACTCGTCTTTCTCGGTGCATCCCGGTACGGCACCCGTTCTCTTGCTTTCGCTCCGAAGACCCTGTTTTTGCGTTGCGGTTTGTGTTGCAGTTTGTTATCTTTTTGTTGTTTCACTTTTCTTATCGTATTATCGCGCCGAGCGTGACTATGCTGCAGCTATTATGGTTCCCATTCCCGCGGAACGATCGCCATACCAGTTGCGAATAGCTGTGGTTCGTTCTTCTTAGTAAAGCAAACCGGGAGCGGGGGGTTTTGATGCATTATGTGGTGTGCGAAATTGCTTGACTGTGTGTAACCACAAGAAGATCGATTTGCTTACAAATGGGTAGTTTTGAAGCCGGTTTGCCCATTGCACAGTGCCAGCGGAATGTGCGTGTCTCCTTCCTGCTATTTATTGAGCCTTTTTTCTTTTAGTAATAGCTCTCTGCGATGTGTGAGGTTTATGGTAGACTGGCGTTAAAGCTTAATATTATTACGAGCAAATGGGAAACTAGCAGATCATTCCTTGTGGCCGCTCGTTATGCTGCACTAGAGCCTTATATATTAACATTAAACGATTGGCAAAGCCATGAATTCGTTCATAATATTTCTTTCCATCTAAGCAACACGGTCAGGCCAAACTTTCCGTCTAAAGACTTCATATTTACGAGGGTTGTTTCGGTTAAATAGCTGGCAAATGTTATTTCAGCGATCATTTTTATCAACTGCAGCGTTTTAATAATTTGCTTATCTGTTAAATCTTAATTGATTTACCTTAAAGAAATTTTGCTTACGTCTTGAGATAGAAAGGAATAATTGAAAAGAATTATAATAAAATAGTCATCTTTTACAACTTACATTAAAATATATTTAAATGTATAAACATGGTAAAACGATGTTTTCGTTTTGCTGCATTAAACTAAAACAAAAACAAGAACTTTTATTTATATTTATAGGTGCTTTAAATGTGTTGTTTGCGTATGGTTATACACATATTTTCTTCAATTAAAATTCCGCTTCTTTCTCCTTTTTTCCAGGTAAGCAACAATCTCTACCAAACACATCACAGCAAAATGGAAGCAAAGGAAAACAATTCAGACACGGTATGATTGAACGATTGTTCTTATTTTGCATTAAGATGGGAAAAGATTTTAATGACATAACTGACGAAAACAGACTAATAGTGAAGATTCTTCTTGCTATAGTTCTGTGTTCTAGCTGTCCTACTATTTCATGTCATCATGTCTTGTTTGTAGTAACAGTGAGACAGTTTTATCAGAATATCAGCTATTTATTTCTAGCTTATAAGCTTGTTTTAATGTACGAAAAAATCAAGGTAGTTTTATACAGAGGTCCGAGCGTAGATAAGTAACTTAAACAAGATGGACACTTTAGTATAATACTCGTCGTCTATGGCAGAAAGGAAGTCGTCCATCTTATAATAAAAAAAAGCTAGCAAAAGACGCTGCTGTAATAAAAATTCAGATCCTGCATAGGAGAGGTTGTTATCGATTCAAGTGACTCCCAGCTGACCTTTGTCACGATCGAGAAACTTTTTTGGGTAAACTGCAGTCGGAGATAAGCTCGAATGGTTCTAATTTTTAGTCAGGAATTGAACTGATCATTAAGGGCGCAGACAAACTGTTAAAATGCTAACATTGATAAGGCAGTTATTGCCAGAGTGTTAAGCTAATTGTCGTAAGGTTTCTTCCACTCAAGAATATGACCAATATTTATTCTACTTAGATATCTCTCGTTGATTCATCGCATTCCAATGGTTGTGTATTTTTTAAAGCAATCGTTGTATAAAATTCAAACTTATTTTCGATTCAGCAAATTATTGCTACTTCTTCAGAATGCTACAAAAATTGTTCTTTGCTAGGTAAATGGGAAAACCTACCGAGTTTCCGACCGCTGGCAGGGGTTGGACAGCCTCGGTCTTTCCATTACGACCTGCCAAAGGTGGCTTCCGTTTCCATCATCTCTCTCATCCCATAAGTCGACGCCCGGCCAACCAAAAGTCGGCGAAGGAAAAGTCGTTAATTATGGGAAAATAAATAATTTGCAGCAACACACCATCGGAGGTTATGCTTGTTTCTTTTTCCTTTTTTTTTTGTTGCTCCTTCCCCGTTGATTGGTTGGAAAGTGGGAAAGCTACTAAAAATTTGGGAAATCAACGAACGAAAGAGCGAGAGAAAGAGAGAAAGCGCGCTTGTGTCCCGTCTGAGGTTTCTTTCGCTTTGGTGCCGGGAGAGACCGGATCCATATGATTCGTGCCATTTCCCCACACAAACACCGGTCGGAGTTGGGCCTGTTTTCAGTTTCGGGCGAAAGTAGCCGTTATTTTTGTTTTGCCCACTCGCAGCGGTGTTGCAGTGTGTGGGGGTTCGCTAGGAAAAGTTTTCCCAAACATAACTCAACTTTCACCCATCATAACTTTGAACGGCGAAGGGTGTGCGCGATGCGGCTGCTGCTGCTGCTGCTGCTGCTGTGAGCCTCGCACGCTCCTGTGCCAAAAGGGATCTCGGACTCGGCGCATCGGTGCGTTAGGCCAAAAAGGTTCGGTATTGTTTTCCTTCCTACCGGGGCTGTTGTTTTTCCATCAATTCGCAGCTGGCGTGAAGAACGATCGTTCATTCGTGGAGTTTCTTTTGCCGGGTTGCAGAAGTGAGATGCTGCTGCTGGAGAAGCCAATACCGCTGGCCAAAGCTCAAAATGTGCGAGCGGTGAGTCCGCGACACGGGAAACGGTGGAAAAGGAATGGTTTCGTTCGTCCACTCACGTCCTCCCCCTGCACCCATCTCTCGAAATTAACCGAATAATTTTCAATGAACCGTAATTTATTCAAAGTTTTCCACCTAAACTACCAATCCTGGTTACTTTTGCGCGGGAGTGCTGTGTTTACTTGCCTTTCATTAGACGAAATCTAGGCGGCTGAGGTGGGCAAAAACGACGCACAACGGCACAAGGACGAACTGTTTGTCCGGGCTTGTTTTTCGGCGGTGATGATAGATGAAAAATCAATGTTTTTTTTTTGGGTGTTGTTACTTTTCTTTATAAAAAGAAAGAAAGAGTAAATTTTTGTTCCTTCTCCCGCTTTGGCGTCAGTTATCTCAGTTGCATTGGGAAGAAGCATAGCTTGGATGGTTACCAGGCGCCGGGGACAAAGTTTGTTGTGCCGCGTTTAATTATTCAACCGATCGTAATTTCAATCCCGGTTGCAAAGAGTTGTTTATTACCTTGTACCTGTGCGCAACGGGTTCTGTCCCTTCTGTTGTGTGCGTTTGTTTGTGTAGCGTTGGGGAACTTCAAAATCAAGTAAAGTTACAGTTTGTTTAAATAGGTTTTTTTGCTTGTAAAGTTAAATGGTTTTGGTTTTATTCCGGTCTAGTCGTATTACCTATAAAAAAATACAAAAACGGAATAATTGAACGTCGTTAGGAAACGTTAGGAAATTCTTCTGTTTCTGCAAATGACACTTTATCCCGGGTAGGCTCGGCTGATTTGTTGATTGTGGTTCTATCATCCAAAAACAAAGTCCTGTTCCTAGCTAGTGTCTCTATCGTGCAAAGATATCGCTGCTTGAAACGTTAGATCTTGAAGTAATGTTTTCCAAGTCCAGGATGTTCGTTCGAGTATCAGGTTGCGGTCTTTCTACAGCACCTCAAGAACTTCCAAAGTCTTAGATTAGTTCCAACAAAACAAGTGGTCGAGGCTCATATTTTACACAAGACTCCAGAACCGCACCATAATACCTCTGAATTCTGAGCGATTAAACGCACTCCGTCACAGAACCATCAAGAGAGATAGTGAGACAAGCATATGCTCGTGAGTTAGTGCAAATATGCAGATACAACCTTTCAAGTCGTCCAAAACATCATCTATCTGAGATCAAAAGTAATCACCGATATCAAAATAGATGTTAAGATACGTGCAAGGGTTTCTGCCAATACTACAGTCTGAGGAAACTTCTCCACTCAAAGTACTTCTCGCGACGGATGAAGCTATGACTGGACTGTATAGTACCTTTGTAGTCTCTGTACTCACATACGCCTCTGAGACTAGATTCTAGGATCTAGAATATGCTCTTGGAAGGATTTTCGGTCTCGTATATGTGGTAGGATAATGGCGGAGACGTAATAATGCTGAGCTCTACGAGCTGAACAGTGACCATTGGTGAGTACAAAGAATTAAAGTCACCAGACTGCGGTTGGCTTGTCATGTCATGAGAATAACTCCGGATGACCTAGCCCATTAAGTTTTTTTTTCGTCCATATGAGAAGAAGTGACCCAAACTGAGTTGGAACAAAGGCGTTGATTCTAGAACGTCCGGGATCGCAGACAAGGTTTTTAGACCGTAAACGATATCGAGGAATATTGTAGCTGGCCAAAAACGCGAATCGGTTGTAGCGCCTAATAAATAATTACGAAAGCAGGTAAATTGTCCAGATCATTGTGAGCAGAAGATTCCTGTCCAATTAGTCATACTTTCAACCAAAAATGTATTTGGCTTTGGTGTTTGTAGAAAAACTAATATCACTAATGCAACAGTATAGGTGTACTCTTTTTGCCATGATTTACCAGTTACATACTTGTGCTAGTTAAGTTAATCTATTATCTATTTTACCAACAAAAAATTACTCTTCTCTGCTCCATGTGTTCCATAAGTTCTCTGTTATACGAGGTCAGCTAATCAGAAAACATGGCTAATTCATCGTTGCCCATGTTCGGTGAGTTTTAGCTTCCGGCTAGCCGGAAGCATCGCAAAAGTCCGAATTCTGTTGAATCAGCTCCGTAATAGAGAGCAGGAAAAAGGGGTAGCGCATTGTAGGTTTGAATAAATAAACTTGCAGTATAAATTATGGTTATTATAAATTTTATAATTTGCACATCGGCGGCACGTTGTGTGATAAAAGCGGGCAGTGATGAAAATGAATTCGGGGCACCCGTTTTTGCTCAGTGACGTGGTGTGTACTTATTTTTATGCTTTCCTTCTATCTGTGTATCGGTATCACCGTCGGAAAAACAAATTACGGCAATGATGATGGCTAATGGTGTATAACCATCGGTTGAAGTTGTGGTGTGGGGTCCGTCCGCGCTAGTTCCAGGAAGGAGCCGGTGCTGGCGTTTTATTTTATTTTATACACTATTACTGCTACCTAGAACACGCTACCACGTACCACAGTTCGGTGAATCTATGAGGCATGCCAACATACAAGCACATTTCCCACAAGCACATTGTGATGATGTTGCAAAATTCATTTTCCGGTTGCATGTGGGGCAGAGCTAGCTTCGTTTATGGGGCCTTTTTTTTGTGTTGTTTTCCACGCGCGATGCACTTTACTCGTTTCGTCTGGGCCGGTGCAGTTCCGGTGCAACAAGTGGAGAACATGTTTCGAGTGCATTTTGCTACCGGTGTAGCGTCCTGCTCGTGGTGCCGTACGTTCTTACTGGTGGCTATGTTTTTTATTGTGCATGTTTTTGCTAGCTTTATTCGTTTCCCCCCATACATATATTGTTTTTTTGCAACATCCGTGGTTTAAATCGAGCATATATATCGTGCTGAACCATGCAACATGTATTTGATTGTGGTAGAAGTTGTGTATCGTTTTTTATTTCTATAAACTAATGCTTGAGATTGTAGCTGATTTTTGCAACCTGTCTCTCGATGGTGGATGGTTTATTGTTTTACTTCATACTAGTATTCTGTGTAGCGCTTTCTGTGGTAAAAGCTGGCCCCAGCTGTGTGCCCTCGCTACCATCCCCGAAACACCCTAATGTGTGCTGCCACGTCAACCGGAAAAGTTGCGCTTAAACAAACGGGAGCTGTCGGTTACGCTTGGTTAAAACTCTCGAAGGGTTCTCCTAGTTCTCGAAGGGTAGCTTGCTTCAGAGGTGAATAATTAAAATTCATTCTACCACACTCCACACACACACACACAGAGCCCCAGACAAATCGCCTTAAAGCGTTGGAACGTGGGGAGGATGAACGTAGTAGTACGGGAATGTAACATTACTGGTTGAAAAATAATTAGCATATGAAATTTGTGGCTTTCTTCTGAGCCTGCTTCTGAGCCAAAGCCGGGCTGCTCTTCTCGCAGGACAAAGATGGATAGGATAATATGTGTTGCTGTGCATGTTGTGTTCGATCGAAACCGCGTGAATTACGACAACGGCGAACTTTACCGCTTATCTCACGCCCCACTTTTCTTAACCATTTGCAGCGCCACGGTGCGGCAAACATGTTGGCAACTTAAACAAACACCCTTTTTCTTAGCTGCTGGCTACACACCATTGAACGCACGCACATTTCATCGGTGGATTTTGCGCAAGTTTGCAAAAGTTTAGCCTTTCTCTTTACGCACTGTTACAGACTGTACCACGCGTCTGTATATACGCCGGATCGATGCCGGTATTAATGGTGCCGTTTGCCGAAAAAAAAAACATCACAAGGGTAATCATAAATTATTACATCTTAATTACGCACATTCGGTGTACACAAAAGGGACTACCGGAGGGAGATGCGAACGACGGAGGCGTACGGTACGAAAAGTTAAATTTTAAAGTTTAAGAAGACAAACGACGCTGTGGTAATACACGTTACTGTGGTTTTTGTGTGATAAAGAACGATGGGAGCGTTGAAAACGATTCTTCAGCGATGTTTTGGGTGACGATATTCAAAGTGAGCTTCAATTTCGAAGTTTTCGTAATGTTATAATTAGTTATTTACAAAGTTGTTTTGTAGTTTCTTATAATTTTTTTGTGTTGTTTTGTCAGCAGTATTTTGTGGCCCCTAAATTTGGTTTATTTAAAGCTTTTTAGTAAAAAATAAACAAGACAAATTTTTACATTTAAGCGTTGAAAAACATTCCTTCAAAGTGTCTAGCTAAAAATCGATTGTTTTCAACCGACTGTGGCTGTGTGTAAGGCTTCCTTTTATCCGAGACACGTGTACCTCTCATGTAACGACAAACTGCATTCGCAATGCTCTCCTGCACTGTACTGTAACTGTCACACCATTACTGTGCAACCCTAGTGGCCCCCCTTTCTTTTTGCCTGCATTTTACTTCGTACACATGTTTACCACACTCACTGATATTCACCGCCAACCTCGAGTGTGATGCGCTTTTGCAGCGCATATGGAGAAGTAAAGCGGCCTAGCGTTTGACAAATAAAACACTTACATGTGGTACGAATGTGCTATGCGCTCGCGTAGCATACCCGCCCCATCCATGACGGAGAACTATTTTCGGACGGGGTCAGCGCTTGTTTTTATGCTGTCTGAATAGAGGCCTTTAGTAAATCTGAGTGTCCATGTTGCATGCTTACACGCTTGACATCGATTCGACTGTATCATTCATGGTACGGGTCCGCCGAGGTTAACGATCGATAGATTTCTTCGCCTGTCTGACGGACGCGCGGGAGGGAGATGAAAAAGAGCAGAAAATGAGGCCAACTGTTTGTTGGATTGTGTGTGGCGTACCAGGCGCCTCCACCAGATGATCTCCAGCGCTTGTTTTATGGTTCGGCTTCAGGAACGCAGGCGACACCAACATGCACACAGCGCGCACCAATGTACCGATGGGCCAATCGTCGGTACGTGACAATGTTCATCAACACCCGAGCGGCAAATGAATGGGCGACCAGTTAATGTGTCTGGCGACCACCACCAGGTCGCCGGGTTTTCTCTGATGGAGCTCGTAGGGGAGGAAAAAAAAACATGTGCCCATGCTGGAAAGCGAACGCCGGGTATGTTTGGTTGGTGGTAGAGTTTCTGCAGTACCTGTCACCACTTCATGAAAGGTGAAAATTTTTGCTATTATTAATGAATATGAAATATTCATAATGGTACCGGTGGGGAAGGTGTGAAAGTGCAAGAACAGAGTCAGAGAGAGGGAGAACGAAAAACAGAATGGTTGGAAGGGTAAGGTGCCTCGGACAGCTGAAACCGGTTTTGTTGTGTCCATTTCATTTGTGATCTGTGCACACCTTCCGTCAGGCATACAGTAGACATCCATATGAAATGAAGGTTAGTTTAGGTAGCTAGTACCAAACGGAATGGTGTCCGGTACGGTCCCTGTGGCAGGACAATGATGATAGTATTTGCCAGTCATCGGTTTCGTTGCCTGTGTTGTGTTGGTAGGCAGTAGCCAGAACGTTTAGACCGACCGTAGGAATATGAGCTTGAAAGCAATCTCAAAAAGGAAATTTGCTTTCGGGCAATGTACCATCGTTTCTGGACGCTTGTCATGTTTTCTTGACAACAGGGAAGTTCTAAGGCCTATTTTCCAGTTCTATTTGCTCGAAGGATAGTAGTGAACGATGTGGGAAAAGTGGATGCTCTAGTGAGAGCATTGCCGTAATCGTACAACATCCGGATTAGGTGTCACGTCAACGGGTAGTTTCGGTTTTAAGAATCAGTATTTTTGGAGCCAAACAACGGGCTATGAGGACACTCTAAACGCACCGGTTACAAAGCAGCAACTGTGTTACTCGGCTTTAATCCTGCTTTAATCCTACAACAATACAAAGGATGATTGAACTTCATGCGTTTCAACCACAGCTTTTATATTTGCACCGGTAATAGCTGTCGAGCATGGTTTCAAATTCTAACCCATCTTGTATGCAGATAATATTCAGCATTTCGTATGGCAGCGTATGCAAGCATAAAGCTGATGCGCTGATGCCTAAGGACGTTTTTCATCTCGTATTATCTCTTCCCAGATTTGGAAAGGATGCAAAACTGCAATAAGCCGTGGATGGTACGCCTGGCTCTACTGATGTGTTCATTCTTTATCATTTTTTTTTTTCGTTTGCTCCAACATTCAAGTGTTTCAGACGCATTGTTATTACGGTTCTCAATATCCTCCAGCCTCTCACATGTAGTGAGGCCGAGAAGGAACGCTGAAGCCACTTCAATATTTAATACGTGCGCTTTACGATTTCGAAGCAGCTTGCAATTCTATAGCACAAACGATGAAGCAATCGTACGTTGATGTGCACACACAGACTCAACAAATATTTCTGGTACACTATAATAGTTTATGCCGAACTGGGACTTGATGAGGTTTTTGGAGATACAGTAGAGATGTGAATAGGTTTGTTAATATTTGTGTGTATGTGTGTTACTTGTCATTTAGGTCGTCTGGGAAGAAAATCATAGACGCTGTAAAGCACAACACACACACACAGGCATAGGCAGTACGCAGTTAGCCAATATGCATAACCTGTAAAAGCAACAAACCATGCCATAGCTTGCCGCCGTCTGTTTCATCTGTTAAGTCTTGCAAGTTTCGAACAGATTGCAATAGCTGGGAGAGAAAGCAGCACAAGCGAGCAGGAAGATTTTCTGCCAATGTGCTCCGCTACCAGCGCACTGGAATGAATAGAAACCCGGCGCTTTAACGTCATGCTTTCGGGGGATACCGTACCGTTTCTCAGGTAATCCACACCCTCAACCACCATCGGCCCATACTGAGAAAGCAAAATTGTCATTCATTTGCATGGGAAACTATTCCCCGGAGCATCTTTTTCGACAAGCTTACCGGTGGTGACGGGCGTGCGATGGAGTTGAACACAACGGCTCTGTACGGATGGGTTTCGGAACGACCGGGTCTACGGATAAAACGAGCTTAGGATTAAAGGGACCGCTCCGGAGATGGATAGGCGAGAGTGAGATGTGCGTGTCCTCGGTGTTTGTAAGGATATGGCACGGGCGGCGCAGCAAGTGTGTGAGGCGGCACAGCAAGCCGGGACCATATTTGCCTTCATGATGGGTAAAATGAATAAATAAGTAAGTAAATAAAACATCCTTGCTTACGCGAGAACTTTGGTGAGGGTTGAAGGTAATGACGATGGTTCTCGGGAGGGCCACAGTGTACGTACCAAGTTGTGGAGCGAAGGGAGGGAAACGTCGTCGTATGGTGGTTGTAAAAACGGGCGAGTCATAAACATAAATGCAAATATTACGTTACGACTGAATCCTCCACCAGAAAAGCCGAAGCTCCACAAACCCGGCAAACCTGAAAGGCGTCCGGATGAATGTGCCGATGGGAAGTAAAGTGAACAGTTTACGGGCTCGTGCTCGAGACGTGGTGTGAAGCTCGTACAGAGTGTGTGTGTGTGTGAGCGCGCACTAGTTGACAATCATCGTGATAAGGGACCTGCCCTCTCCTGGGCTGATGGGGTAGTTGGGGTTTGCTGTGCGACCAAATAGAGACAGCGCTTATCTTGTTCCAACGTGCGGATGAGGATGGGCTGTGGAAATAGTACAAACAAAAGTGACATAATCAAAATTCAATCAAATTATTACTGTTGGCCGGTTGGCAGGAAGAACGTTAAGCTAACTTGGTCCTACCGAGAATCAATTAGATCATGGTGAGAATAGTACGTGAAACGCGGGCTGAAGGAAGGACACTGTTGGCAAAGGGCTATTAACTTGAATAGGGATTAAGATAGCCGGGATTGCAGTCTTGTGTCCTCGTTCTTTGGTGGATGCATAATCGAGTGTCTGGTTGGGTTTTTGTAAGCGTGTGCAAGAATTTCTTGTCTGTGCTATGTTATATCGGTTGGAATTTATTGAGTGCAAATGGGTCCTAATCGTGGTATCGGATTTGTTCATCGTATCGATGAGCATGTGTGGACTGATCACAAGGACTGATCCGTTCAATGTCGCAAACAATTTTTTGTAGTAGAAGACACATTTTTGGTGATGTGAGATTTTCGTTTTCGAAGAGAATGCTGAGGCGAAGTGGTTTGATATACTATTGTGTGATACAATATGCTTTTCTAGTGGTCCATTGGCTAAGGCAATGACAGTACCGGCAAGACCCATCAAATCCCATCTTCACGACCTCGCAGTACCCATAACTGATTATTCAGCTATAATTATTAGTAAAGGTAGAGAACTCTCGCGCTTCTATCGCCAAAGGAGAAATAATATACTTCCCTAATTAAGGTGTCCGCAACAGTTGGCTCTGTTGCTCTAGACAACGCTCTAGCAAAGTGTCAACGTCTAGATTACACGTACATGCAATCTACTTCCAAATTTGGAAACACTATAGTTACACGCCTCTTGCTACACTGTTTTGCACGACTGTCGCCCCGAGCTTACAACAGATTAGTTGTTAACTTTTGTGCATTTTCGTTCGCGCTGCCAGCAAAGTCTGTGACAGTTTAATTAGAATGCCGTTCCCAAATTGTCTGCTTTTGCCGCCAGGAAGGAAGCGCTGCTTCTTTAAAGCAAATAAAATGTTCTTTAATAACCTTTAAAGAATGTTTTCTGACATGGTCTCGTATGCAGAAGTTGTTCGCTTTAAATTTTGCATCAGGCAATGAAACACTCTCTCGCTCTCTCTCTCTCTCTCGGTGTTTCTCCAGTACATTCAGCTGTAGTGCGAAGCTAAAAAATCGAAGATAAACTTTCCGTTGGTCAAAATTTTGGCTTCATTTTCCAGCTTGAATGTGCCCATTTTGCCACGGTTTCGTGGAACACACGCGACCGGAGGAGTGTGTTTTTTTTATTAAAAAAGTTTGATACAGGAGATGTTATGATTTATTTTACCAACATCTTTCCACTCCCTTCGTAGTGCTGCCTTTTTGCATGTCTCGAGTGATGTAGCCTCCGTAGAAATTTAGTCTGAGCTCGGAACGCTTGTTAGGTCAATAGAAAAGAGACGAAACATGTTCAGCAAATTAAAAATATCAATAAAATTGGAGAGAAAATGCACGATACTTGTAGAAAACTGTCTCGTTTTTATGAAGATTTTTGTTTTACCTTGCTCATCATCGCCCAGCACATCAATTTTATCGGTCGGTGTGGTTTTTATTACACTCACGATGCCTCCCAGACCCAGTAGTGCTGTAGAAAATGGTTCTTTATAAAAAAATAAAATTAAATTTAAAACATAACTCTCAAACGATGCCCTGTGCAGTGGAGCCTCTTGCTTTCGTCTATTCGTCCTGTTTTTTTTGCTGTTCGTCCGTTAGTTTGGGTGTTGGTTTTCTATTCAAATAGAAATCGTTATCCTTATCCCCTTGCCCGGTGTTTTCCGGGAGAAGAAAAAAAAATTATATAAATACACCAATGGCCATGGTAGCGAAGAAAAACGAGCGCTTCCGTCTGATGAAACGTAACCCCGTTGAACGGGAAAGCAAGGAAGCACTTTCCAGCAGGTCGACCTTTCCTGCTTGGTCTCGGAACCACCCGGAAAACCCCGCCCACGTGTTTAAGGTGGTTCGCGCACAGCGGGGTGAAAAAAAACACACACACAGTTTTCCCAATTAAAGCGAAATGAAACCCATTCAAGTAAAAATAGCGATGAAAAGCGGTTCCTTCTCAGCCAACGCATTCGTACTTATTCACACAAACCCAAACACACACACACACACAACATCACTCACCCAACGTGAACGATGGGCTGACCTGTGACCTGGCCTGCTGATGAGCGGTGGAAATGGTTGCTGTTTTTTTTTTCTGTAAGTGTGTTTGTACCAAAGGTCCCATGAAGGAAATGAGGAAGTTTTCAGAGCAACAGAACCGTTCACGGTCGATGTGCTTTGCACTCTGTTTTGCTCTCTTTCGTTCTCACTCACACACGCGACCTCATTTGCACTGTGTTTGCCTGCAGCAGCAGCAGCTTCAAATAGAGCATCAAAATATGAAAAGCCTTTTTTAATGCAGACTTCACTGAGGCTGAGAATATTATCCCACCATAGGAAGGAAACGTTTCGAGCCGCGAAGGAACCCGACTGGGTGGGAAAAGTCGTCCGTGGTGAGACGCCCAAGAAGGTGCCGAGGATTAGAGGGTAGAGCAAGAAATTATCACCCGGACCGAGGTTAGACAGGTTTGAACGCCGGAAGACGAACGGGCCACGAAACCTTGCCGGTTGTGCGCTGCTGTGTGTGGTTGTGCGAAAGCGAATTAAAAATTACTGCCGCCTTTCTTTCTAATGTTGATTTTGATTTAGCATCCGCGTCGTCTGCGGACGAAGGGTGCCACACGGTGAATGCTGTACGCTAGGGTCGGCGAATATTTTGTTTGTTTGTCGAGCGATATTCACCGGGACGCGAGGCTTTACTTTTTAATTTATCATGCTGACCCGGGGCTTGGGAAAGCATAAATGGCGCCTTTGTAGGGTGTCACCGGCGGGACTCGATGGGGGACTCATATATTTCTATTTCAAATTGTTAAGCGTAACTGTCACAGTAAATGGATACCTATTTGCGGCGAAAGGTTCTAAGCGACGTTCAGAAAAAAACCGAAATAAAATTACCATTTGGGACCATTATATTATTTCGAAGGTAAATAAAATGATGAAGCAGGTCCTGCTTGAAAGATTTAAATGCACAAACGACAAACCGACAAGTTTTTGCTAATTGTTTTCCACAATCACCACATTCACTTCTTCGTCAGTATGTTCCCATCTTCTCAAATTGCTGGCCCGAAACAATGACATAAACTTGTTACATGACTTTTGACCAGCTTTTTGCTAAAGTTGTATCCTTTCCCGTGCAATGCTTCAACCATTTTCAACATCGCCAACTGGCTGATGGGAAGAAAATCGTTTAATTTACGCCCCGTCGAACCTCCGTAGTGCTTGTGTTTTATCTAACAAATTTTACAACCAAACAACTCAACAACAGCTCGAGAAACGGGGACAGTATGGGTGAAAAGATTAAATTGCGAACAAAAAATCCATCCTGTTGTCCTATGTCCTGTGTGTTTTTGGTTTTTTGTTTTGCGTTTTCCGATTCGTCTTTATCTGGGTCTGAGTCTCTCGCGCTTGCTCTCTCTATATTTCGAAAGGTGACTTCCTTTCTGTGCCGCTGTGGTTCAATTTGCGTTCATCTCAATTCGATGATGCACCTGTGCTGTTGGAGGAAAAGTTGTGAAAACTCACTTACTTTTGCCTATGTTTCGTTTGCCCATCGTGAACCACACAAATCTGCTGCACAGTACCACTTCGGGAAGGGGGGCCAGTTGCTTCTTTGCCGAGAGTTTGTACCGAGCTGGGAAGTTTGATGGAGTGATGTTCGGTGAAA
The DNA here is from genome assembly GCA_002091835.1 of Anopheles maculatus. Classification (NCBI taxonomy): domain Eukaryota; kingdom Metazoa; phylum Arthropoda; class Insecta; order Diptera; family Culicidae; genus Anopheles; species Anopheles maculatus. The sequence continues at coordinate 198,914 of KZ061851.1, forward strand.
AGTTTATTTATTTCACTTTTAATGTAGCCTTCGTGACCATTCTCTGCTTCTTTGCCGAGAGTTTGTACCGAGCTGGGAAGTTTGATGGAGTGATGTTCGGTGAAAAGTTTATTTATTTCACTTTTAATGTAGCCTTCGTGACCATTCTCTACCTTGTTTTTTCTCTCCCTCTCTCTCTCTGTCTCGTACTTTGATGATGATCATCCACCGGTGGCGAACTGTGCGGGATGACTTTTGCAGCAGATTGAACTCTCAGTTTGTTTGCCCGGCGAATGGTTAGTAGTTGTTAGTGTTTGCTGTCAGCAGCGTTGCCCTGTCGCCGAACAGACAGCGACGTCGCTGTTGCTCTAGCTGTCAAAGTTTTCCTTTTGCTCATCCGCCGATTTGAGTGTACACACAGCCAAACCGGGATTGCCGACGATCAAATCAGTGAGTCAACGAGGTTTAATTTTTAAAGTTGTGTCTTCGGTGTTCCGTACTTAAACACCTGTGCCAATAGCGCAAGGGTCGAAATGACGCTTTAGCCGTAGGCTTTAAATACTCTTACCGTTAACACGTGTGCAGGAAAGCATTTGGAGCATTTTGAAGGCTTTGAAGTTTTGAAGAGTTTACCTGAGCGGCAGACACATTCGTATCTTATATCCTTTGTTTTTCGGAGGCTCCTTTGTTTTTCGCCCCCGTCAGGATGACACTTGAGACGTAGGAAAATATGTCTGTTATGCCAACGGAGCCAAATCAACGCTCTCGTGTGATGTAAACGTTCCGATTTGTTGTTGCTCCGTTTGCGCGACTGTGCCACAGTATCTCCAAGGTGACATTTCTGTCCCGTCGAAACTATGGCCTCCAATTTCAAGAGCGAACCAGCCAGTCCGCGCAGGTATGAAAGTTGTAACGAACCTCACATTGGAGCCAACAGTCGGGAGAGGTGTCCCACGGTGCTTGAGATGAGCTTAGAGACTTGGGCCAACAATTTTCCCCGCTGTGTTTTCATTGGAAAAGATACACAACAATGTTTCGGAGAATGGTGGTGGTAGGGTGTCGTCGTTTTCGTTTGGCAAATCGCTGCCGGGACGACGACGTACCTGGTCGCATTGTTTCGTGAAGTAGAAGGATTGTGTGGCAAATAAATCTCTCCAGCGAAGGAACCACGGCGAATCGTTTACACCTTTTTGTCTACCCCGTCGTGACCACGCACCGTTTCTCCTGTCACCGGTTCTTTTATTTTCACCAAGTAGTGGACAACGAATGGAGCGAAAAAAAAATGAGCCAACATTAATAAAGTTTTCCACCACTACCGCGAATCGTTTCCGTGTGTGCGCGCGTTTGGGTGATGGCGTTTGTTTTCCTGCAACTTTTTGGAGAAGGAAAATAAATGCAAACTTTTATTATTTACCTTGGACGGTTCCAAAACGATTCCGTACCCAAGACACTAGGACTTCGCTCTGGGTGGGCTGGTGTCAGGATGCCCAGTCTTAATGGGAATCTTGCCCTTTCTTGGACACGGTGGAAAATTCATCTCGGTGTAGAACGAACGGAACAGCGGAGATACATATTGAATGGGACGGATGAATAATTTAATGCGCTTTATGTGTGTGTGTGTGTGTGTGTGTGGTGTTTGTTATTTTCGCTTGTTCGCAACGCAAGACAACCGAATCGTCGTTACCGTGTCTGCTTGATGCCTGATATCTTACTGCGGGGTTCTGTTGTGACCACTGTGGAGCTCTTTTCACAGCGACAAACAAACAGCAAAGTAAGGGAGATTTTTCGATTAAAAATTAACGCAACACATCTATTGTCCTTCCACAAGAGATGAAGGTTAGAGCAGTTTGTTGTGCGTGTGTTTTTGTAAGTAAAATCGTTCAAAACAACCGAGAACAAACTAATGAATATGGAAGATCATTTCTAGTTAGTTGCTAATTCCCGCTTTCGACCCGGGTGAAAGCAGGAAAAGCTTGCTTAAATAACTATTCTGCTGGCAGGCGTGCGTTATTAACACGATGTCGCATTTGGTGCTTGCCGGAGCCGAAGGTAAGAAGCCTAAAATTTGCGAAGAAGCGGCGGAATCCTAGGTATTGTTCAGGACAAAGAGCGTAACAATCACCGTTGGAGTTGCTGCTAGCATAACACACCTTCATCATGTGCGTTACATTTACGTTCCATTATGAACGCAAAATCTCCTGGATAAATTGAAGCACAGCAGTACCATCGTCAGAGTCATAAGATGGGTGCACGTTGGCACCGACCGGAATTGTCTGCATTCGCTTCTCACCATCCAGTGCACAGCTTTTGTGTTCTGGGGTTGCATCTTGAGAGTTGCATCTGTCTGGCCATGCATTCGTCATGGCGGTCGGACTCGTGTGTCGTCCGTGTGGCATTTGATGGCTGTCGGTTATTATTCACCCAAACGCGGGTATACGCTGCAGACGAGTACTATCTGGGTGCTGTTTAGCCTAAAGCGCTTTAAGTCTTGCTGTACGGTAGAGTAGTGCAACATAGCACACGCAGAGTATAGTTAGAAGGTTGAGGAATTGTTTCGACGTCAATCGATCTTGGCTTTAGTTCGTTGGTGTGATTGTGCTAGTTTGGTGAGAGTGTATTAGAATATACATCACGGATGTAGCATTATGCTAGAAGCGTTTACGTTTTTTTGGTTTTATTTTTTACATTTCAAGTATGACAGTTCATCAAAACTGCCTCATTTTTAATCTAATTTTATGTGTGCTTTCTTTATATTTTTGATTGTTAAAGATGTATAAAATTTACTCTCGACAGTCCTTACGTCCGAATCGCAAAATACCAGTCGTTGTTGTGTTAACTGTGCAGAAACATGCAAGCATGCAAGGCTACACTTGAAATCTGGTTTCTGTTTTCATGGGTTACACTTTCACCGTGCTATTCATACTGGCCTGCTTAAGAGCAACCATCATGCCGGGGCATGTTGTCGTGATTACTCCCGGCCCTAGTTACAGTTTTGTCTCAAGCGTTTGCTCATTAACTGTAACACATATTCGTATGTTCTTCTCTCTGCCTGGTACACGTTACCTGCACCTGAATTCCTGTTTGTCGGGAGATTGTGTCGACGAACGAAAAAAAAAAGATGGGAAATACAGGAAGGAGTCATTAGATGGACTTTTTTTTTCTCTCGCCTGTTTACGATGCTGTGCATGAAGGATTTGAAAACAAGCATGGAAAAACTTGCACCGAATAGTGGTGAGTATGCATCATTTTCCGAGGACTCTTAAAGTTGCAGTAGTTGTGAAGTATTGTGAAATTACTGTGGAAGAAATAGTGCAAAAAAAATACCTCAACGTAAACCACAAGGAAAATGCTTAAATTGTGGAAGTAAACGATGCAGGAAAGCGTATATTTGTTCATTCGTATTTTAGCAATTTAGCAAACCTTCTAATGATTAAAGGAAGTAAACTCGTCACGGCTTTCCCGAGGTTGGTTTAACCGAGACGCACTTTTTTGCTAGAGCAAATACTACATGAAATATTTCAATCACGTACACCCAAGCCCTATATTTCAGGTGTGTTTGTGTGTGTGTTTTTCCATCCATTTCATATTACGCTGGATCACTTTCTCAAAGCCGCAACAAACTGCGTCAGCTGAGCTCGAAGTCATTTTCCTGTGGGATTTGAAAATATTGTCCGGAGTAGAAGGTTCGCCCGGTCCTTGGTGTGCTCGCTACCATCCCAAGTCACCACGGGCTCTGCTTACACTGCTCCGGGTTGCACCTTCGTGCTGGGCCATGGTTTTGATGAGATTGTTGCCCTTACCCAGCTGTAGCCGGAGGGCTTTAGCTCTCTTGAAGGAGCCAAGTTAGTGCTTAAGTAACGCAAGATTGTTATACGACACGCTGACGAAAGCAACTGGTATGCTGGGGGGTTGTGTGATTCCCGTCTGCATGTAAGGCTACGCTGGTGACTTGCGACTCCGTTCGCCGTTTACTCGTACTGGCAGGCAAGCTGACAGCTTCTCGGGTAGCTCGTGCGTTACCACACGCCAAGCTTTTAAAGGCAGCTCGGCGTACACAAATATGATGCACCGGTGAAGAAGTTAGAAGTTTCCACGTCGCGTTATAAAGTGTGCCGTTTGCCGGTCGCTTCGGTGTAAGGTAAATATTTGCAGCAAGCTGCGCTTGTCTTAAGGCAAGAAGTGAATTGTACGATTTATATTGAAGCTTGGGGGGTTTTTTCACCCCCTTCTGAAAAGGAAAAGCTGTGAATTGCGCGTGAAACGAGCATATGCGTAGCAAGAGTTCCCCTTAAAAGTTTTTCCCACCGAGTAAACTTCCGTTGCAGGCAAATTTTGTGCATCTTGAGCAAGTTTACCAACGCCAAGGAAAGGATTTTGGTTTGCTTCCTGAAATTAAGAAGGGAAAGTCGGGCCAATCGAAAAAGTTTGATAAGTCTTTTAAAAACAATTCATCAACATTACTTTAAAGCTGTTGATGAGCGGCAATTTTAATTTTTTGTCGGAAGTGGTGCAAAGTTTGCCCCAAAACCACTTTAACACGCAGAAAGTGAGAAGAGTAAGCCGAATTCTTGCAATTTCTCATCCAACAAGATCATGATTCGCCGGCTTTGCTCATCGTGTGCAGTTTTGTGTTTGTAAACTGGACGAGTTTTACCAAATTGGTAAATTACTTTGAACGAATTGAACTACCGACAAACAACTTCGATCTGAGTAAAGTAACGCTTCGCCGAACTTACCAATCCTCGTCCGATCTGTGTGGAAAGTTTTTCCGCCAGCTAGAAGCACGTAAGAGAGTGGGCAAGATTTCATTTTATCAGATTTTTTTTTTCGCTACTTCGTGCCGATGTTCCCACAGGAGGACAAGATAAACAAACAAACAAACTTGGTCGATGCTCACTTCCTGGTTTCGTGTACGTGTGTGTCTGTGTGTGCGTGAGCCTGTCAATGTATCAAATTAAGTGTAATGGACGTTTTGTTTGAATTCAGTACTTCAAAACACAGAAGCCCATAGATTTGTGGTGTGGCGTAGAAGAAGAAGTTCGTCCAACGGGCCCTCTCGACAGCTCTATTTGTTCCCCTTCAATTTCAACAATCAATTTGGTTCGTTTCATTCGGTTTTTGCCGTTGACAGACGGGCGGGGGTGTGCTTGTGTACGTATGTATGTGCACGATTTCGAGACAATCGTGGATGGATAACTGCAGACGAAAAACAACTTTACTCGTAGCTCGTGCGTTTGGTGTATCATAACCACGTTTGCCGAGCGCGCTGAGAAGAGTATACAGCGAGGGTGGCTTTTCGAGTTTCCCACGATACCAACGGCCTTCGCCTATCGCGAGTTGCTTGGGCCCTATCATCGAACAAGATCGATAACCGAGCGTCCTATTCAAACACGGTGGCGCACATTGGCTCTCCCCTGCTCGGTAAGGGATTGATAAGAGAGCGCTCTGTTGGGTAGGGTTTGTGTTTCATCCTTATTGGTTTTAGTGCTCGGTGGTTGGGTACAAGCGGGAACGGAACACGGAAACGGAAAGTCAACAACTGGTTGGTGTCTCCAACACCGGAGTCCACTGTGGTGTTCCGCGTTTTTCGATTCCGGAGCAGCGCGTGCAACAGGTTTGCGAAACGGTTTGCCGTACGAAGTGCTGCGACCGACAGGGAAAATGGAGCAACCAAGGAAAGTCATAAAAATACCAGGGTGGTGATGGTGGTGGCGGCGAATGGGTGCCCAGTGTTTGTGGAAGCAAGAGTACCAATTGATATCGCATTGATAATGTAACCCTCGGTGTGTTTTTTTTTGCTGCTGCTGTAATCGTTTGCTCTTTGAGAGTAAAAGCTAGGGGTTTTCGGGTTTCCGGAATCTATAATATACACACGGGCCTGATTGGTTACCGAGAAAAGCCGTAAAACGGGGCAGGAAAATAAAGATTTAGATGAGGTTAAATAAAAAAGGCTCAGAATCGTTCACAATCGAAAAGGGCAGGCGAGGGTAGCCGTGTAGCAGCAGCAGCAGATTGAATAGAAGATGAAAGGTTTTTTGTTTTTGGTGCGCTGCGCCAAAGGTCGTCCAACTCACTAGGTCACGGAGCGTTTGATGTAGAGCTTAGGAAACGGAGAGGAGAAAGAAGCAGAAAGGATCGTAAATCCATCAGCTACAGGTTTAGGTCAGCTAACATCCCCGAAATAAATTTGGAGACAGGCAGACAGCACTGACACATTTCCACCTGCGTAGGCTTGGGCCACAAACCCACACTCCAACGTCGCCTACAGGTCGTGTTACAGTTAGCAAGTCTATTTTCCCAGCTGTCCGAGCAATTTGTCTTTCGCCGGCACGCTAAACTTTCGCACCGCAAAGAAGGGAGCGTACCGGTTGTTGCGTTGGTCGGACACCCTGCTCCTGTCAGCCGAAAACGGGCCCAAGCTTCGGTGTGTCCATCGCACACACAACCAAACAGGCCGTTCTGTTGACGGTCTCCAGAGAGAAGCCGAACGTTGAAGCAAGGATGGCCGTAGGGCTATAAATTGAATTTAATACGGTGATGGGTGCCGTACCTCGTAGAATCAAGCGCTGTGCGTGTGTGTGTGTGTTTATGTTCATAATGTGGCATGTGGTTACAGTACCGGTCGAAACACATACGAGTGCGTGTGAGTGTCACTAGATTGAGATGCATATTTAGGGATAAGTTGTATGAAAATTGAATTCAGTTGAGTGTAATGTTGCGAGAAATTTAAAGTGTGCGAAAAAAGAAGACTACGACAGGCCGGGAATATCATGAAGATCTTATTCTTTAAAAGCGATTATATGTAAAACTAGAATTATATTATTTAAAGCTCATTCTGCATCATTTCTCTGAGTGTATACTGGATTTTAAAACCTTACAAATGAGACAGACAGTATTAAAATGTTGCGAAGAACAAATCGCTTTTGTATAATTGATTCGTTTTCTCCCACCTACACACTGCCCACATCCAGCTAGATGTAAGTGTTGAAAGGTGCAAGCAACCCTGACAACTCGCATGAAATAAATATAGCTCCGTAGTGGTAATGCAAGTGCGAACATCAAGCAAATTACCCATGTCTGCTGCCCGACTTCCATTAGGTCCCATTTGATCCGTAAAGGGTCTCCATTCCAACCACTGCACGCAAACCCTTGCGTCCGCCGTGTACATGTGTCGGCACAATTTTTTCCTCTGCTTGCTTCCCATATGCAACCTCCAATGGAGGCGCCAGGTTGCTCAAGAATCATCGACACCAGTGATTTGTTTGTAACCCCTAATGGCTATTAAATCGATTCCTTTAGCTTTAATATATTATTAAATACGTTTTCATTACTGCTGCCAGTGGGCGCAATCGTACATTTAATCTCGGAAACATTCGAAGATAATGAATAATCAGTGTTTGTGCCGGTTGGTGCACGAGCATTTGGGTAACATTGTGGCAATTTGTGCTGAGTGCCCGGAAATGAAGCAATCACGCCACCTTATAACCGTACGACGATTGAAATTACCAGTGGCGTTATCAGTTGTTTCTAATAGCTTTTTGTAATCTAATGATTGCGCTTTGGTGAGCAATTGGTGGTTTGGAATTTGGAGGCGCTTATTTTGTTTTCCAAAGTTATAAGGAAGGTTTATGAAAATGTAATAATCATTTCTCTGTAAAATATTCGAAATAAATTGATATAACAATAGCTTAAAAATGTGTAATGGCTCGTAAATATCATTTATTACAGTTCAATCACAGTAAGATAATAAAAAATAATACATCTCGTAATGATAAAATTGCTCATAATCAACAGGAGCCTTTACTGCGCCTTCATCAGAGCGCCCTGTCATAAAGATGCTTTTGCTCCACAGTGACAACCTCACTTGACAAACTGTTGCACAACGCTGTGGAATGATATTTCATAGGCTAGGGGTTTGACTTGAAACCGCTCCAAGCGGTGCATAAGAATTTTAATATTTCAAAACACACAAATAAACGGGAAAGAACAATTTTAAATTAAATTTCTTCTCCGTCGCCACTGCTCTTGGCACAATTCTTGGCAGTGTTTGAGAGATTCAGGTTGGTTGGTTCATATTTTTCTTTTTCTTGGTGTCGTTTTTCGGGTTAGGCCCAGAAAGTAGAAGACACAGGCTTGTGTCGTTATCTTTCTTTTACCACGCTCCTTCAGTAAGAAGCAGAAAGAAAGAGAGAGAGAGCGAGCTGGCTACAATACAGAAGTTACTGAAAGATTAGGGAAAACAATTTTCCTAGCTTTCCACCGCACACCGTGCACGAAGCGTGTGAGACGATGGTGTAGAGATGAGCAGCAGAACGGGCCGCATGTGGCAGAGTCGAGCGAAGGAAGACACAGCGCGCGCGTTACCTGCTGGCTTTTTGTGATTTCATTTCTTTCTTTTGTTTCAACCCCTGTCCTTCCTTTAAGGGCACCGTCATCAACAGGCACGTCGGAAGTTTGTGTTTGTGTGTGCGCGGTTACATCGCGAGAACAACAATCTGTGTAAGCAGCGTCAAACAAACAAGCGGGGAAAAAGTTTTGCCAAAGAAATGGGAAACTTCTCCATACCTTCGCCCTCAAAATTCCTTTGTGTCTACGTAGATCGTCCACCAGCCAGGGTATGTGTGTGTGTGTGGCCTATTTGCTTCATCTTGATTCGCGTGCCTGAGAGAGCACACGGTGGATTGTGGTAAAGAAAAGTGATAACTGCGCTTTGAAAGAGCTCCACGTTTTTTTTTGGGAGTAAAATATTAATGGTTATCGTTGCTGCGAAATCTGAATACTCGCTGGTTGGTAAGGGAGGGCAAGTGGTGAGGAAGGAATATTAAAAAAAAATTGTGAATACTTCCACAAGCTCTTCACATTTGCTTACTTTCCAATTTTCCACTCATGATTGCAATGTTGCGCTACTAGCATGGGTACACATGGTACACGTATATCCCGCAGTGTTGTCGTCATTAAGCGTAATAAGAAAATTCTTGCACACCATGAAGCAAACGAAATTTAATCATTCATACATTTGTTATTGCTTCAAAGATTGTTGTCTGTGGGACGGGAAATTTTGTCTGTACCAGAGGAGGATGGTTGATGAAGAGAATGGTGGGAAATTAAATTGCAATCTGATTTTCGGAGGACATTAACAGACGGTTGTGTGTTCTAAATTTGTATTCACTTAACTCATAATTCGAAATCTGCTTATTCGGTTATTAATTTGTTGTTTTTTTCTTCTTCTACTTTTAGGTAAGTTCCAGTGACGACATTTTGGAGCCACGCTAAATAACAACTTGCGGTCAATTGACAAAGCTACGAACAAGAATTGGGCGTGAGTCATTCGTGCGGCGTTAAAATCAAGAACCGATTCGTGCCTCGCTTCTATAAACCATCATCATCACTATCCCACCAGTAGTCCCATCATGGCAAGTTGTCAGTGATTTCCGTCCAAAGCGAACAAGTAATTCCTTTTCTCCGCACCCTTGTGCCTTGTTGCCTACATTAAGGCGTACGATACTGCTGTGTGCTCAGGTGGTTGCGTACAGCAGCAGTAAGGAACTGAGCAGAAGGGGCTCGGCGTAAGGGTAGATTGAAATTTAAGGGTGTTATTATTTCGTAAGTACTTAATAAATTTCCTAGCCATGAAACATGCGCTACCACCAAAAATAAAACAGGCGATGGGGCGAAGTGGAACGAAAAACGAAGGAAGAAAAGAAAGTCGAAGGAACAAAAAAAAACAACAACAAGCAGCATTAACAAATGCTTGTTGCGCTTTTCCCGCCCGTTGTCGAACGGAGATTCGATTTTTGCGACGTCAAAGCAGCATTCAGTGCGGTGAAAAAGAAATGGAGCATAACCGCACCCCAGCATCCGTGTTTGTGCGTTGGGAAATGATTTTCTTTGGCTGAGAAACCACGTACCATCGCATCTTTTTCGCGCACTGCAGGGAATTTGCCGTGGTTCGGTTCTCATTTTTCTTTCCGCTTTTTTATGCTTAGCGGCAGGTAAAATACGGGAGCTTACTTTTGCCATCCCATTCGTCATTCGGAAGAGAACGGGAAAGTGGGCGCGGAGGATTGATGCCCAGGTGGGGAAGAATATTTTTGCGATGCTCTGTGCGTGTGCGCTCGTGTGCTTTGTCCCTGGAACTCCTGGCCGCATCACGTTTTGCGATCGTGAATCGTTTAATGATGTAATCCAGCTCCTAGGAGGATTAAGTAATTACTTTTATTGACAGCAAAAGTGGCTTCGCTGGCATTCTTCCGTAACAGGAGGGTGGGTGGAACCGAAGATGGCGCCGGTCCTTGGCGGTAAACATATTCACCATGATAATGGTACCCTTCACATTGGTGGCACCACCACCACCACCACCACCGGGTGTTGGGGATCAGTGGTAATTGTGGTTTCATGTAGTAAAATTGAATGGCGCGGATTTTAACACCTCACTCTCGTCATCGGCTTAGGAATATGGTGGCAGATGCAATAAAATATGCTTCGGTAGATTGTGTGGTGGTGGTGGAGGAATTTCGAAGCCAAGCCGCAGCTTCCTGCGAATGAAATTTATCGTGTGAGTGCGCGTTAGAATGGGGATCGCTATAAAAAAATTGGTTTATTATGTGATAAACCCTAAAGACTCGTTTTTAAGAATGTCAACATATTTTATGCAGTCTTATTTTGGTGTAATCCTTTGTTCTTTTTTTCTTGAAGAAAATTCACGTTTTAACTCTGTAAAATGTAAAACGAGCAAATACACCAAAGAAATATAAAAAGGCTGAGCAGCTACTTTAATATCGCAGACCGTCTCGCAATGTGTTGTTGTGCTCGATTGCATACCTTGCAGGCGCAATCTAAAATTAACGAACGCTAGCGCACACCCCGATGCCCTTTTGTAAGACAGCTCCTAGCTCGCTCGTTGCTAATTGAATTTTGCCACCCTTCCAACCAACGCACACCTTCTGTTCTGTGTTGCCTACCGGGTTTTGCATGGTCAGAAGAGTTTTCCGTCCGCCACGGAACACGGTTTGAAGTTTTTGTGGCCTTTTTTACACCACCAGCGGGGCCGACTTGCTGCACCCCTGTTCTCAGCCTTCAACCCGCTCGACCGTGATTAAATGTAATTAGCACTGTTTGTGCGTGGTAAGTCTTCGGTTCACGCCCACCATCAACCACCCCCTCGGGTTTCTATTCAGCACCGAGGTTAATCCTTTCGGGGTTGGTTCTGTTACGAAGAAAAGAAATCCTTACGATACGATTAACTCAGGCTGGCGTTAATGGTTGCAGGTAACCGCCGCAGACGTCCGGGTTTGCCCGCAGCTCAGCAGTTTCTTTGTCTGCAATAAAAAACAAGCTTACAGATTTTGGATAGGCTGCGCTGTCTTTAAAATGTGCGACGAACGTTTCCAAACCCAGCGGCATCGAACATTTCGTGCACCGGTGATAGTCTCCGGCCCACACCGTCTCCCAAGGAACTAACCGGGCGCAAATGATGTTTCTGTAATTAATTAAATTTAAATTTATGTTAATGATTATCAACCTGCACTGTCGGTGTGCGCTTCCGTTCTCCAGCAGATCTGCTGTGTGTTTACCCGTTGGCTGTCGAAGGGACCTAGACACGCGGGACCACGGTTTTCGAGTCTGTTTGCGCGTCGCGACGTTCACCCGTAAACAAAACGCTACTGCACCTGAGCTGGTTATGGTGGTTGAAATAGGCCAGTTTTGTACCGTGTGTCTTTTTCGGTGTTCGGTCCGAGAAATGGTTGGCACGTTAGTGTCTGCAACTTAATGCACATTCGCCTTCTGTTCTGAGCTGGTGTTCCTTTTATTGGCTTTCAGAAATCGTTTTTCATAAAAGCAGTTTTATTTACGACAACCAACAACACGAAACAACCTCGTGTAGCGTGCTAGCATTGGAGCATGGCTATCCGCCGTTTTCTTGTTGCTTGTTGCCGGGCGCCAAAAACTGTTGCTTCACGGTGAGCGACTCGAAAACGGCCCGTCCTAACATTCAAGCGCGCCGCAACGTTCTTCACCAACGCGAGTGTCTTTCTCCAGTTCGTTAAAAGCGGCTCAAATACGCTCGGCACGGGGAAGGATATTAATTTTATAGAAATACATCATCTTAAAAACTCCACCGTTCGTTGGAAGCGAACGTGGGGAGGGGACAGCGAGAGATTACACCAAAATGTGTCGTTCAGGTTTGGCGAGCGTCCCGTCGCAGTAAGTCGCGAATTGTACTCCGAGCTCTCTCTCGCCGTCGGGCACCGCCGAGGTCTTCTTTGGATCATTAAACCGGTAAAAGCCATATTTTGAGACGACAGTTTTACCCTCCAAGCAACACCTTATCCTTGTCTAGAATCCAGTTCGTTGTTTTTTTCTTCCTAGAGTGGATTATTCAGTGGCTTGGGATTGCCACCCCCATCGCCGAAGAAAGAGATGGTCCCGAAAAATGGTGTCGTTACATGCTTTATTTTATGTTACAGTGTAAGAGCTTCCCTTAGGTTTAGGTCCACTTGTTCGCTTACGTCCTAGAACCTGAGCAAGGAATTGAATTATTCAGCAGGGATCATTTCGCGGGAAGCAGTTTTCTCCGTCGGTTCAGTAAAATTGTTTTACAAAGTTTAGAGCTCGTGTGACATTTTCGTGGTAAGGTTAATTGACGGGGCTTTCTCCTGCCCTTCGGTTCTGTTAAACGTGCCAAAGCCGACGTTTTAGCCACCTGTTTCGGTTTGCAATTCACTGGAAACAATTAAATTTTTTACTACAATCACTTATCGTGAAAGCGGGGTGTGGTGGCGCGCCAGCATTGGCGATGTAAAAGTGACGCGTGATTAGTCGAAATAAAGGAATGCCACAGAAACGTAGTACGGAGGCGTTTTCCTGATGGTTAGGTTTTGTTTTATAATTAACGCTCCAATTTTTGACTGTCAAATATTGTTGATGCGGAAGTGTTTTTTGCATTGGGTTTTTGAGTTTGATGGACAATTTGGATGGTTCCAATTATATGGGGTCTTGTGAAAGGAAGCTGTCAAATGAGCTCCCTTAGATATGACGGAATTTTATGATTATTCTTTGTGCGAGCAAAAACTGATGCGCATCTTTAATGGGGATTTTAATTGAACGTGAAATTGAAGCATGAATATTTTACTGCTAGAGCCTCATGCGTAACTTATTTTCCTAAATATATGGTTTTTTGTAATGAGCCCTGTTATAAACCTCATCTAAAGTAGAATATGTTCTTTCTTCCTGTGAAAGGATATTTAAATCTTGCATCATTGGTTGGTTGGGTAAAGAACCGGTTTAGTCTTGATTTAAAGGGCGGAATTGCAAAATTAAATCCACACTCCTTCGCTCGCAGAAATCACTGTTCAAACCCAACCCAGTCGTAGATTTTCTCATTCTCTATTTAATTATTTCATTAGTCTAATTAAATTTCCCAACAGTGCTTACCTAGCTCACCTTTCATCCCACAAAACTGGCGTATAATCATGCAATTGAAAAGCGTGTTTGATTTCCGTTTCGCCTTTTTTTCCTGGTACACCTTGGAGAATACTTCCCCTATCATGGCCAGTTTCCTTATTGCTGACCTCTAATTTCTCCTTCCCAAAAACTGAAACCGATTGTATGTCGGCCGTAAGCACAAGGGAGCGAAGAACCCAAGTGCCCGCTCACCATTTTCATTCCATTTCCGGTGGTGCTGCTGCGGTCCTGGCGCGTGTGGCATTTTCTCTTCTGGAATTTGCCTTGTTTTTTTTTTAGGAACTGGAAAATCAAAGCAAAATAGTCCGTACAAACAACAAACAGCCGTGTTGGAACCTTTTTTTCTGCTTCTTTTAAAAGCGTGGCACACGAAACCTAAGCACACCGGAATACGATGGCAGACAGGGTGCGTTTTTCCTGATGGTCGGCTGAACGCCGAAATCTACCTACTGTCCAGTACACCGAAGGAAAATTTCAATCTTTCTAGCGCTGGTGGGTACTTGGGCATGATTTTTTTTTCTACCAACATTCCAACCAAAATCGCCGAATTTCTCCATTTCCTGTCCGACAATTCACTTTCCAGGAGTACCTTTATTCTCCCGAAGCATTATTTGTGCCTGTGCGCAGCGAAAAAGAAAAGTGACGCGAAAGACGCTGAACAGCTCCATCGCATAACACAAAACTCCCAAGACATCAAACGAGACGGAGCAACAATGTTGGCTTAGATAGCCAAAAACGGAAAAATCTTTCCGTTGAAAAAGGTGATTCAACTTGCCAGCCACCGTGCACTGGAATTAGGGTAGGATGTATCCTTGTCCTTGCTCGTTATCTTCACCGTAACCATGTTCGGTGCAGGTGTACCTTGGTAAGAAAAGGCCCCGAAGGCCATCCCTTTGCAGGCAAAGAAAATGTCTTACCTTAAGTCTAACCCGGCTGTGTTCCGCGCCACCACGACCACTGTCAGGAATGTTCGAATGGCAAGCTGTTTTGGGAATCGACAAATCGGATTTTGGGCAAGTAGTGCTGTGCTGTGGGCAGGATCAAATAGCAATACTGTGGAAAGTATGCGTTTTTAGTTTACAAGAGGTTGGTTCGAAGTATTCAGGCTATTTTGTTCGATTTGTTCGGGACTTTTCGAGAGGAAATATTGATTCTTATTGAATTTACACTGTTAAATCGAGGATTTGAGAGATCTCTTTTGAAAGATATTAACAGTCATCAATCATATGTGAAGCAAACAAGTGAACAGACATTTTCATCACACACCAACCACAACAGCTCTTCTGACAATGCGAAAGGCTACAACCTGCTTCAGACAGAATCCCAGCAGGGAAATGAATTAACGTGAAATGGCATTTATTTCAACTTTCGCTCAAAACAATTTCCACATCTGTTCCGAAATGGAAACCTCACGCTCATGCTGTGGGCGATGTGGGTGGATCGTTAAAAATAAATGTTTGACGATAGTTTGACTATTTACTCGCCTCCAGCTTTACCTTTCTGCTAGCCGCTTGCTCTTCTATCTGTTGCTAGCGTGCGGAGACTTGAGCAGCAAGAATGATGCCTTTTTCTCACTTCGTTTACTCATCGTGCTTGCCGGCAGCACTCGCCACCCAAAAACAACAAGCTGCCAAATGCTGCGTGTGCACCGATGTACGCTGTATACATATTTACGACCACGTTCGTTTATAACTTGCCAGCCGAGACATGCAGTGTTCGTCTGACGAAGCGGTTTTTCACGCCCGTTTCTCATCTGTCGGAGTTTCGAGGGTGTAATGTTGGGTGCAGTTGCGTTTGGGTTTCAAAAATCTTTAAATTGGTCGGATTTTCCTTGGTCGAAGGATCGGGTGTCACTACCGGGCACGAAAGCCGGAATCAAAATAGATTGTTTGCGGCAGTACAGTTCTCAATTCGTGGGGGAGCACTAGCGCGCTAGTCAAGTAGTTGCAATTGTTTGGTGATTTAGCAAGTTGGGGCTTATTTTGAAGATTTGCTGGGAGGGTAATTAATTGCATGTGAAGGATTTGTGCAATTAATCGTATGAAATTTCGTCAGCTGCCACAATGGGAAACTACCAGATGGGAAAAAAAGCATTTCCTGTTGTCTGATGTCCTTGACAAGATGTTTTTCTTTTAAATACAAAAACATTAGACATTGTACCAACAATTTCACTATTACACATTAAGAGAATGAAGAAATGGATTAATTTGGAGCACTGGAGTAATGCTTGCTTACTATTCAGGTTCTACAAGCTTTTTTCCGCTGTTGGCCTATCGCATTGTGAAGATCTCGATATCGGTGTCGTTCAATATCGGCCTTTCTGACGGACGTATCAACGACATAACTCCATTTAAATTGCGTCCTTTGTCATGTGGACGTGTCAAAATTTTTCTAGTTAATGTCTCACATTTTTGTCTAACTCATTGTTAACGCTCACCAGCTCTCTCTGAAGATGCGTCATATTAAATATAAAACGATTCACCACCAGCCATGCATCGGAAAGGTGCATTTATTTGCCAACTTCTGCCACTACCATCATCAGCCAAGCTCAGCGCTTTTCTCAGCCGTTTGCTCGTGATGAAGTCGTTATCGCAAAACTTTTGATCAAATTAACGTTTTAACTTTACGCTACGTTCCACCGCAACGAGTGGGTTGAAAGATCCCCGGGACACTACGGGTAGAAGATTGAAGTTGACACCGAATAGAGTGGAGAGTTGTTGTTTGTTTTCGCTCCAACGCTTTTTCTCCGACCGTTCCTCAACTTTCGATTTTTAAACCATTGCACCCAACTATTCGCCAAGTGGCATAAATATTGAATCTGTTCTAACGGGCGAACATTTGGTCTGGGTGCGCGCCGGAATGCAATGGTGGAATAGGGGTGTAAAGGTGTTTTTTTTTGGTTTTTTTTTTTCGACTGCACCATTTGGTAGTGTTGTATTGTTGATGGTGAAATCTCAAAGTTTCTTTTCTGTTAGAGTTATTTTTTTGTTCTTTTACTATTTTTTATCGGTAAAACAGGGAATTGTAACAGACTGTTGCTTCAGGGTATCCGATTCCCGTTGGTCCCGTGGTTTTTGGGACGAGCAGAAGCTGCGGTAGTCTATGAAAGAGAGAAGGAAAGTTTGTTCACTTTATCTTTATGCCCGGCAAAGGTAGCTGCCCCAGCTCACATAATGCAGCTCTGCAAGGGTGGCACAATTCGTTCGTTTATGCATATTTAACTCTCGCGACAATTCCAATAGAAGAAGTTAGCGAAAGACCGTGTTGCAGGACAAAAGAATGCAGGACCGGTACGACAACTAGTCTCGGCTAAATATTTGATTTCGTTCACGGGTTTCAAGAAGTTGAACGCACTGGATTTTTTCGCGTCCGTGTGTTGATGGGTTGATGAAACTAACACTACGGTGCAGATGACAATGCTAAGTGACACCTTTCAATGGTAAGATGTGGCATTCACTTGGTACAAAATCTTTTTGTGTGCGCTATTTTAGTCACTGAACTGGTTCTCAAAACACAACCCACCCAAAGGCTAATCATATTTCAAGAATTCCATCTCGGAGATAGGATCCAAGTTGTTGACGTTGGCAATTGAGAGATTAAGAAGGTCTATCGGTGAGGTTGCTGGTGGTACGCGTATAATCACGTCGTTCGCGTTTCGCATCCTTCGGCAAATAGCGATATAACTGACTGAAGCTAGGCGGAGCAAAAATGGAAATTCGATAATGATCGGGTAAATTGAGACAGTATTCCCACT
Organism: Anopheles maculatus; assembly: GCA_002091835.1. Taxonomy (NCBI): domain Eukaryota; kingdom Metazoa; phylum Arthropoda; class Insecta; order Diptera; family Culicidae; genus Anopheles; species Anopheles maculatus. The sequence goes on from KZ061851.1 coordinate 216,111, forward strand.
TCCGATAGGATAACGGATGCCTCAGCAGACGATCTAATCTTGAAGGAGCTAGCAGAAGGCAAAACAGACGCTTTGCCATCGGCAGTATACCATGCAACAGAGGAAGCGCCAATACGTACACATCGGCACTCGTGGCGTTCGTGTGGCTTTTCTCCCGTACGGCTTAGGGTAAACATCTCGCATTACACATTCATGAGCTTTTCTCGCTGGATTTTAAGAACCCAAAACCCTACATCCTCGACGAAGCAAACACACACAGAAAAACCATATTCTTAGCATCTTTACTTTCCAGTGTGGTTTCCCATATGAATTGGGCAAGCGTACCATGGATGTACCTTGGTGGAAGATTTGTATTAGTGTTTCTCCTTTTGCTTTAGCTCGGGTGATGCTTTTTTGTTGTTGTTGCTAGAACGCATCCACTCTAAACCTCCGGACAGCATAAGATTGGTGACGACAGAGACAAGACTACACAAATGAGTGTGTTGCCAGCGCGCGCGTGTAGTAGCGCACACAATGTCTGGCTAGGATCGTGGCAGTGCCTTTACAAATTCGGAAGCCACCACCGCCAGGACAATGCAAATACAGGAAACTTTAAGCTACCACACGTCACCGTACAGCGTGAAACTTTACCGTCCCCTTTGGCGCGTGCAAACACCGAAAGTGAAAAGCAGTCCCGACAACACGTGTGGTTGGGAAGACCTGAAAGAGGAGGAAGAGAAGTGGGATAAGGTTGGTGCTTTGTGCTCGGGAGGCGGAGGCATAAATTTGCATAGCACAACAAAATCTTTTACGCTTACGATCTTCGCGCAACGCTCGGAAAACACGGCAGATCCTTACGCTGCTTGCCATTTCTGTTCGTGTGAGTTTATTGGAGAAGCGAAGAAGCGCATCATGCCCCCTTTTTCGAAGCAGCAGCAAGAAGAAACACGTTGCATCACCTTGCCTCGCCGGTAGTATGTATTATTCATAAATCAATTTAAAGGTGTTGCTGCTGCTGCTGCTGCATCCCGGAGAGCGTTGGTTTTGTTTTTCTTTGCATGTTCACCCTTAACAGGTGAGCCCAGTTATTGTGTTGCTCTATTGTCGCCTGGCTGGTTGCCGAACCACTGAAAGCAATGAAAGCGTAGGGTAAGAAAATACGAATCATAAAATGGCCCCAAAGCCTCTACCGTGAGCGGGATGGCAATAAAACGAGCGATTTTGTTCGCCGTAGACGTAAAATAAGAACAACGGGCATACACGTGGAGGGCAATGTTACGCAACCGGAGGGGCATCAACATCCATTAACCGGTGAAATGTCCTTGGCTGTTACAACTGTAAACGAAGAACGGGTTTGTAGAGAGCGACGACACGCCATGCCCACTTGCCTGCACAATAGATGTACTTAACGACATTTACAACAACGCTCAGCACACACTAAAAGTCCCGTCATCCTGAGGCCCCGAGTCGCCCGGTCCAAAGCGAAAGGGCTAGAGAAGGAGACCGAGAAAAAGGACTCCGGCTGTTCCTACCTTTCATCGCTGCACGCGAGTCTGCCGATGGTTTTGCACATCTTCGGAGTCTATTTTTCGATTGGAATCTTCGTTTAGACGATTAAATATTCATGATGCGCCTGGTGCTCCCTGCCCCGGTCGAGCAATATCATTCGGTCTGGCGGTTAGTGTGAACACACACGATTCCTATGGACATCCGGTGTGTGTTTTTTTTTTTTGTATTTGAAAGTATCAATTTGTAAGCTAAGCAATGGAGAAGGGTTTATCCTCGATTTAACAGCCCCCGGCCGGTCTCGACTGCTGGCGAAACTGTTCCCGTTTAACCTCCTTTTGGGCTAAGGTCGATAGGTGCAATTTTGGGTTTTATTTCCTGTTGGCCACTGCCTTTCTCTCTGCCGGTGCTCTGTCTACACTTATCGCTTAACGCGTTTCGGGGCTGGTGTTGCGAAATGAAGCGATCTAAATATTTGATATTGATTTTGAGTATGGGTGTGTGTGTGTGTGTGTGTTGGATGGACTTTCCTGACGAATAGATCGGAAAATGGAATAGCAGTACCATAAACTCCCGGTCACTGTTACATGCCTATTTGTCGACTCGCATCACTTCACCAAGCGAATGGCCGGTGAATTGAAATCCGACAACTCGCGTGAAGTAGATTGGAGTGGAAGTTTTCTCTACCGATGGATATTCCGATCACATCCAATGGGTTTGCAATCGTTTAACATTTTTCATGCAATCGAATATTTGACGGTCTCGCAAGTGCTTTCCGTTTGTGGAATCACTTTAGCTGATGGAGTAGATAAACGTTCAGAAATAATGGAGACGCCTGGTGCTTTGTAAATGGTTGATTGATTTCTCGGTAGGGTGAATCAAGACAGTTTGGTTTCATTGGGTTTTCCGGTTTGTTTTCAAACGTGCCATACAGCTGTCCATACTATTGGTAGAAAATTTTATCATTTTGGGAGGAAAAAAAAATTAATCCTTTCACAGCTTTTGCTTCTACCTGTCAAGATAGAGCAACGATTCAACATTGCATTTTAGCTTCCTGATGTCACTTGCGGCATTAAGACGGCAAGGTAAATAAAACGTGAAAACAGCAACAATATTGGCCACTACGAAAATGATCTCGTTTGCTTCCGGTTGTCGTTTCCGGTGATTCCCACAGTTTCACCCATTTCCAGGTGCACAGATGCTTTTCGCTTTCCTTTTTTTTTTCGGTACCATCCATAGCGTATTGCTCCCCCGGGAAAAGTTCCCCTTTTGCCGGGGCCCAAAACATGGAACCGATGATCGAAAACTGAAATTCATGATGTGCCGTGTTTGCTGGTTGCCGACTGCGCCACTGCCTCGAAACGGAAGCGAGAACGTACGCCCTCACCGTTGACGGTCCTTCTGGGAGGAAGTGTTGGAAATTTATTCACCGACAAATGCAAACAGAACAGATGATCATTCCAACCGACCGGCGAATGTGTGTGTGTGTGTGTGTTGAAGGCGGCTTAGCTTGACGGTGTCCAGGAAGCGACTGACATTAGCTGGCCGGGAGCTGGTAAAGCGCTGTCTGGTTTGTTGCTCCAGCAGCCGCAAGGAAGAACCGTCTCGCACTATCTTCTTGGTTTTGCTCAATTCCCACGCGTATTCGAAAGGAAGGAAAAGCGGACTGTAAGCAGGATACAGCGTGAATACATTACCTGTTCCCGATACGACAACCGACCATGGTGGTGCATTGAATTTTGGGCATTATAGCAGTGTGCGTTTCGGTTGTCTCTTAAAGCACTGGGTTCTGTGAAAACAAATGACCAAGACTTCGTAACAACACGTGCACATTGGTGAGTGTAATAATGACTTGTGGCTTAAGCTTTGTTCTCGGTTCGTCGAATGATGTTGCTTGCTTGCGGAGCACAACATCAGAAACATGAAACATTGATTAAGGAACGGTCAAACCGAAGGAAGTGGCAAAGAATCGTATTTATTTGCTTGATCTCGCAAAGATGTCACGTTCTGTCAACCGGGCTGGGAGTGAATGAAATATAAGCAACCGTGTTTTTGGGCTGGCAAATAAAATCCTACTGCGGTAATAAAACACAAAACTAGCGCTGGGTTTGGTAAACATTTTTATGAGCTTTTTGGTTTGGAGAATAGTTCCTCGAGCCAAAGGTCTGTGAAAGAGAGTCGTTAAGAGTCGTAAAACATACACACGAAAAACTAAGGTATGTTACACGCAAAATGTGTCCTCAAAGGGAATTTGAGTCATGCTAAATGTACAAAAAAAATCTACTATCAGTTGTAATAAATCTGCCGTGTAGAAAGAGCTTCCAATCTTCAGATTTTCTTGGTGTTTTGCTGTTGTGCAATTGATTTGAATTTAAACGAGTAAAGTATTTTATTGAAATTTGATGAATCAGTTGAAGTTTTGAATTCCTTCTCGTTGTTGGAATCCTCGGAGCTGCTTACAACCTTGAGTTCACATTCCAGCCTTTCTGACTAGCTCATCAGCGCTATAACTCCCTTCTATGTAAATGGTCCAGCCTGGTCGTCTGGTGCCTTATTTGTTACATGAGAAAAAAATCATCAGTTTTGAACAGAGTCCATGTCGAATAGGCGTCGGTCGACTTGCTATAAATATGCTATAATGTTACAGTATCGTTTGTAGCGACAGGTGTTTTGAGAGTAGAGTAGTTGAGAGAGTTGAGTTGGCAGTCAACAGCATTGTGTGTTTCTCAACATCTAAGTTGTTACCGATGCTGACTTATGTCTCAAGATAGTTGAAGTTTCGGCAACTTCGAACATATAGTTTTCAATAACTACCAGCCCTAGGTTTAATGATTCTTACGCTATGTTTTGATAAGTTTCTGCTACAATGAAACACCTTAAACCAACAATTTCTATGTTATCTCTGGTTTGGATTGACTAACAGGGTTTCGAAGATGAATTTATATTGTTCTAGCCAATCCTGGAAAATTGAGTGTACAATAAATTTATAGGTATTTTTTATTCTACTTCCAAATACCAATTAGCTTCCAAATAAAATTTTAAACTTTAAAATCGTTTTACAAAAACCGCTCAAACTTTTACAGACTATGAAAGCTAGTTCTACTAAGGTGAAAGTAATTTTCCACCATCCAAACTACATCGTTTCCGTACAGCTAAATCCGTGCGACAACAACCACGGTCGGATTAAGCGGATTTCGCTTCTTTATACTTTAGCCTACCAGTTCCCAATCCTTTTTTTCGTGCCTTTTTCTCGGTTGTGGTGTGTTTGGACAGGCTAACGTTTCCTCTAAAGTTCCGTAGCGCAGACTTTTCACCTGACGTGTGTGGTGATGGTGTGGTAGCAGTAGCACAGGAGTTGTAGGATCAAAGCTTTTTTTCCAAAACCGTCCAGTTTGTTGATTTTTTGTATGTGTGTGTTGTTTACATCCCGTTTTTTTGTCGCTCGATATCCTTACGGCTCGTAGAAAACCAGGTGCAGAGCCGTGTCTCGGGAACACCATGCTAAACTTACGTACTTATGCACACCGTGCACCGACGGCTTGCAGCAAAGATTGAATAAGCACACACGCTCACCCCGCTCATCTACCCGACACTTGTCTCTGTGTGTGTCGCGAAAGTAACCTCGTGCTGATTTAGTTCTGTCCTGAATTGCTGCTTATGCTTCCGGACGTGTGGCATACTGCTTTATCGTGGCCCAACGTTACCTACCATCAGCTGATGATGACGACGATGAAGGTGCAAGCAGAAAACTCTGAAATACGTGCAGCAACAAAAAAAAACACACTCACACACACATACGCACACAGAACCACTGAGGCAAACCGCTGGCAAACCCATCGCTCGCACGCTCGTCAGCGACAATTTGAGGCTTAGCAGAGAGCCCCAAACTTTATACCGGCACAGTATTTTCGGTTTGCAAAATTTTAATTAAATTCTCTACGGCGCCCAACAGCGACGGGAGAAGCGACAGCGCACGGCACTGTTTCGGTATGATGGTAGACGATGGAAAAACTTGTCAAAAGGTAAGCGGTTGTTCTTTTCGGGGAGCGAAAACATCAGAGTGCATGAGCCTAGGTGGCCCAAATTAGGAAGAGGATAAGCTGACTGTTCGCGCAATCCTTAATGAATCGCTTGACCCTAGAATTAAAGTTCTGGATGTAATATTTCGAGTTCAATCAGTAATTGTCTGTTGAATGTTTAATATAAAATTCAATCAATAGAAGTAATTCAATCTAGTTTGAAAATCAATTTATGCAAATGTTTGATACCAACATGACTTATAATTTCCTTTCTTTTTGTAGTATAATTATATGCCATTAAAGTATTAATGTGCCACTTACTTTCTTGCAAAGATAATTGCCCACTACTGACGACTTTGCGTCTAATAACTTCCCACTTAATGATGGATTACTTGCATTAAAAATAATCCACTTGTTCGCGTATCAATTTACAAGTAAACGAACGGCAGACTTTGATCCTTCGTCGTAACGTCTCTCTCTCTCTTAATGAGTTGTTAATTAAATTTACCAGCGGTCAATTAAGCCGGTTCGTGTTCAATCTAATCCACCCGTAAACTATCGCTAATTAGCGCCGATTTACTTTGCACCATCTTCCCGAGCGCGCGTCATTCGATCGGGGCTTCTTGGGAAGTAAGTACCGATGCGCCGATAGAAGAAAAAAAAAAGCACACGAAACGAAGTGTCATTTTTGTTGTGTTTTAACTTTCTGCCAATTTGCTCCTTCGGTACTAGCACCCGGTACAAGCGAGGCAGACCGGGAGAAAGCTAACTGTGAAATGTGATATTTAAATAAGCTCGTTCGAGAGCAATCGATGAGAGTGAGTTTGTGCACTCGCCATGGCTACTGGGCGACCTGACCGGACAGAATGATGTGCCGCAAAACCAACAAACCACCACTGTCGGGATGCTGAAAATAGCGAACCGTCGTGCGTACTCCGTCACGCGTCGTCACGTCACGATGGGTTGCCTTGCGTGGCCGGGTGTTTCACCTGCGTGTCCTTTTCGTTCCGGTATGTCACGGTAGTGTGCTGAATGATTGAATTACACAATTTTCCGCATCACTGGTCACTTCAATGGGTGAATCTGTCAATATGCTTCGGTGGGCTGTGTTCGGTTGTTATCGTGTGTGTATGTCGGTGTTCGACGGAGGACGAAGCAGTGGTGAGCGATGGGGCGTTTCGGTTCGGTTTCGGTTGGACAGGTTCAGTTTGGAGTTTGTTAGAGAGCAGTTAGCAGTTAGAGTGTGCGGTGTGGCGTGCTCCAGATTCGGAAGTTGAGTGTCCCGGGGTTAACAGCCAACATGGTGGCCGATTGTGTAAAACCAGGATAATTACTTCGCATGCAAATTAGCCGTTGGCGTATATGCTCACACATTCAAACAATGGGGTATGCTGGGCAGGATGCAAACGAGAAGTGTGTTGCGCCGTTCAACGCCATGCAACCACCGAAACCACTTCTTTACTATTCAATGGTGTTCATATCACCGGACCCACAAAATGGGTAAAATCATTACAAAACGACAAAATAGGCAAATCTGAAGCCTGTGCAAAATTTGGATGAGCGGCCTTGGTGCTTTGTACCATTTAAAACCAACCACAACAAAGCAGCACAACTCCGTATTGTTGCAGCGATTGTGTTTAACCGCCGCCAAAAAAGCAAACCTACCACTCCTACAGTCGGCGGAAGGCCCTAATAGGCGATAATTTATTCCTCTCATCAACACGAGGCTAGTGTTGCATTTCTGAATCGCTAAATCGCGCCCAATTCTATATCCATTAGAGAAAATCGGGATACCCTCCCCGCTTTTTTGCTCGATGACTTCCGATCAATGCGATTGTATAGCAATGACCTTTGTTTGTCAAATGCAAACAGGCATCCGCTGCAAACGTCAATTAAATATTCATTTCGGTGACATTGTCGCTGATTGTCTGCATTCATTTAATGTGACAGATTTTCGGCAGCTAGCAAACGCTTGCACCGCCATTTGATTAAAGAAGCGAATGATGTTTTTCTATCATTTTCATCCACTGCAAAAGAAAACATGTCATGTCTACTTTGCATCTCTTTTTTATCGCGCAAGATTATGAGCCCAATGCGAAGAGCAGAAAGAGTCTCGATGGTTGAAAAACACTGAGTCAACAGTTGTTAAAATGCCTCCCAAGAGGCACGGGATGGAAAAGCTAAACGGTCTCCGGACGGATTGAAATGAACGCAAAAGGACTAATCGAAAGCGTTTAGAGCAAGCAGGAGAGTCTTTATCACTTTTGTGCTTGGCGTGTTTTTTGTTGTGTAGGATGCTCCTTTCTGTTGTTCGTTTGTACGTTTTGCTTCCGGCTGGTAGGTCTGCGAAGGATCGACCAAAAGTAGAAATGAAAAAAAAGGTACAACGATGAGTAGGCGAGCGCGAAAGAATCCGGGTTAGAAGGGTAGCGTTGCGAGATCGGGTCTCGAAAGTGGTTCAAAGGATTAGGTCACCACCAGTTAAAAGGGCGGTAGAAAGCAAACGGATTATACGGTAATTAATTATCGTCGGATTTGCCGCCGGTAGTCAACGACGTTGTTGTTTGCTCAGTATGTGTTTGTTTCCTTGGCGCTCTCGCAAGTGGTTGCTGTTAAAGCGTTGATGTTGTTTGTGAGCGATGGTATTAAAAGAGGCGCGCGACGGCTGCTTGTTTGCCGAATGTTGTTAGTGGCTTTTCAATTAAAACTGTGTTTTTAATCATATTTTCGTATGACTAATGTTCGCCTTTTTTTTATCTTTTCTTTTTAGGTAAGTTTTCGTCATTGCAACTTATGGGAAGGATTAAAGACGTATCAACTCTCGGCGATGTAACGTCACGCACAAAAAAGTATGGTCGGAAAAACATCAACGCAACCAATGCATCATACAAAAATATGAACTAACATCGCCACAACAAAATGGTGTGTCAATTTCCGTTACGATGCAACTTCTCGTGCAGCAAATGCACGCGCATGGGTTAGATAAAGAATGCTCTTTAAATGGGCAAGCGGGAGGACATCATCGTGCCTTCCTGATGCAAAATCGTACCGAATTTGATGCAAAATAACTGCAATCACACCGTTGTCAAATTAGTGTGATCAAATTACGACCTCTCGGCACCGCACACCGCCTTCACGTGGGGCCAATCATGACCGACGAGGTCTGTCCATTTCGCAGAACAGAAATACGAACATAGGGTGTGTTACGATACGGTACGGACGACCCAACCAACACACGCTGGTGATTTTATGCCAGCCTAACCAAAGACCCTTCCCCGATAGACCCCACAACAAACTCTGGTGCCTTGTAACCGGATCGAAGGAAACGGACGAGGTATTGTTGAGGGTTGTCGAATGAATTGAAAACTGTAAAACTGAATCAATTGCCCTTTGCGAATGGGAAGAGGATGCGTTGACCACTGCCGCCACCATCATCCCGTCATCAACGAGCGGCAGCTGCCCTGGTATGACGATTTCATTCCAATTTTATTCCGGTTCCATTCCATTCGATTACGTGACTCTGTCGGCTTCCGGTGTCCTAGGTGACGATGAAGCAACGCCAAAGACAAACCGATGAATGCTAAATGGACCGATGGCGCTAGTGCCAGCCGTAGGTGTGCTGTGATCTGTCCAGGTGTGTTCGGCGGCCCTTCTATTAGACGTCGTCGTCGAGAGACCAGGAACGGTTATTGCCTGCTCTTTGTCGCTGGATGAGCTATA
>KZ061851.1:225562-266087 GCA_002091835.1 Anopheles maculatus
GCACGGCACTGTTTCGGTATGATGGTAGACGATGGAAAAACTTGCCAAAAGGTAAGCGGTTGTTCTTTTTGGGGGACGAAAACATCAGAGTGCATGAGCCTGTGTGGCCCAAATTAGGAAGAGGATAAGCTGACTGTTCGCGCAATCCTTAATGAATCGCTTGACCCTAGAATTAAAGTTGTGGATGTAATATTTCGAGTTCAATCAGTAGTTGTCTGTATAATGTTTAATATCAATCAATAGAAGTGATTTAATCTAGTTTCACAATCGATTTAAGCAAGTTTTTGATACCAACATGACTTATAATATCCTTTCTTTTTGTAGAATAATTATATGAAATTAAATTATTAATGTGCTACTTACTTTCTTGCAAAGATAATTGCCCACTACTGACGACTTTGCGTCTAATAACTTCCCACTTAATGATGGATTACTTGCATTAAAAATAATCCACTTGTTCGCGTATCAATTTACAAGTAAACGAACGGCAGACTTTGATCCTTCGTCGTAACGTCTCTCTCTCTCTTAATGAGTTGTTAATTAAATTTACCAGCGGTCAATTAAGCCGGTTCGTGTTCAATCTAATCCACCCGTAAACTATCGCTAATTAGCGCCGATTTACTTTGCACCATCTTCCCGAGCGCGCGTCATTCGATCGGGGCTTCTTGGGAAGTAAGTACCGATGCGCCAATAGAAGAAAAAAAGAGCACACGAAACGAAGTGTCATTTTTGTTGTGTTTTAACTTTCTGCCAATTTGCTCCTTCGGTACTAGCACCCGGTACAAGCGAGGCAGACCGGGAGAAAGCTAACTGTGAAATGTGATATTTAAATAAGCTCGTTCGAGAGCAATCGATGAGAGTGAGTTTGTGCACTCGCCATGGCTACTGGGCGACCTGACCGGACAGAATGATGTGCCGCAAAACCAACAAACCACCACTGTCGGGATGCTGAAAATAGCGAACCGTCGTGCGTACTCCGTCACGCGTCGTCACGTCACGATGGGTTGCCTTGCGTGGCCGGGTGTTTCACCTGCGTGTCCTTTTCGTTCCGGTATGTCACGGTAGTGTGCTGAATGATTGAATTACACAATTTTCCGCATCACTGGTCACTTCAATGGGTGAATCTGTCAATATGCTTCGGTGGGCTGTGTTCGGTTGTTATCGTGTGTGTATGTCGGTGTTCGACGGAGGACGAAACCCAGCGCAGTGGTGAGCGATGGGGCGTTTCGGTTCGGTTTCGGTTGGACAAGTTCAGTTTGGAGTTTGTTAGAGAGCAGTTAGCAGTTAGAGTGTGCGGTGTGGCGTGCTCCAGATTCGGAAGTTGAGTGTCCCGGGGTTAACAGCTAACATGGTGGCCGATTGTGTAAAACCAGGATAATTACTTCGCATGCAAATTAGCCGTTGGCGTATATGCTCACACACATTCAAACAATGGGGTATGCTGGGCAGGATGCAAACGAGAAGTGTGTTGCGCCGTTCAACGCCATGCAACCACCGAAACCACTTCTTTACTATTCAATGGTGTTCATATCACCGGACCCACAAAATGGGTAAAATCATTACAAAACGACAAAATAGGCAAATCTGAAGCCTGTGCAAAATTTGGATGAGCGGCCTTGGTGCTTTGTACCATTTAAAACCAACCACAACAAAGCAGCACAACTCCGTATTGTTGCAGCGATTGTGTTTAACCGCCGCCAAAAAAGCAAACCTACCACTCCACAGTCAGCGGAAGGCCCTAATAGGCGATAATTTATTCCTCTCATCAACACGAGGCTAGTGTTGCATTTCTGAATCGCTAAATCGCGCCCAATTCTATATCCATTAGAGAAAATCGGGATACCCTCCCCGCTTTTTTGCTCGATGACTTCCGATCAATGCGATTGTATAGCAATGACCTTTGTTTGTCAAATGCAAACAGGCATCCGCTGCAAACGTCAATTAAATATTCATTTCGGTGACATTGTCGCTGATTGTCTGCATTCATTTAATGTGACAGATTTTCGGCAGCTAGCAAACGCTTGCTCCACCATTTGATTAAAGCAGCGAGTGATGTTTTTCTATCATTTTCATCCACTGCAAAAGAAAACATGTCATGTCTACTTTGCATCTCTTTTTTATCGCGCAAGATTATGAGCCCAATGCGAAGAGCAGAAAGAGTCTCGATGGTTGAAAAACACTGAGTCAACAGTTGTTAAAATGCCTCCCAAGAGGCACGGGATGGAAAAGCTAAACGGTCTCCGGACGGATTGAAATGAACGCAAAAGGACTAATCGAAAGCGTTTAGAGCAAGCAGGAGAGTCTTTATCACTTTTGTGCTTGGCGTGTTTTTTGTTGTGTAGGATGCTCCTTTCTGTTGTTCGTTTGTACGTTTTGCTTCCGGCTGGTAGGTCTGCGAAGGATCGACCAAAAGTAGAAATGAAAAAAAGGTACAACTACGAGTAGGAGAGCGCGAAAGAATCCGGGTTAGAAGGGTAGCGATGCGAGATCGGGTCTCGAAAGTGGTTCAAAGGATTAGGTCACCACCAGTTAAAAGGGCGGTAGAAAGCAAACGGATTATACGGTAATTAATTATCGTCGGATTTGCCGCCGGTAGTCAACGACGTTGTTGTTTGCTCAGTATGTGTTTGTTTCCTTGGCGCTCTCGCAAGTGGTTGCTGTTAAAGCGTTGATGTTGTTTGTGAGCGATGGTATTAAAAGAGGCGCGCGACGGCTGCTTGTTTGCCGAATGTTGTTAGTGGCTTTTCAATTAAAACTGTGTTTTTAATCATATTTTCGTATGACTAATGTTCGCCTTTTTTTTATCTTTTCTTTTTAGGTAAGTTTTCGTCATTGCAACTTATGGGAAGGATTAAAGACGTATCAACTCTCGGCAATGTAATGCACCGCACAAAAAAGTATGATCGGAAAAACATCAACGCAACCAATGCAACATACAAAAATATGAACTAACATCGCCACAACAAAATGGTGTGTCAATTTCCGTTACGATGCAGCTTCTCGTGCAGCAAATGCACGCGCATGGGTTAGATAACGAATGCTCTTTAAATGGGCTAGCGGGAAGACATCATCGTGCCTTCCTGATGCAAAATCGTACCGAATTTGATGCAAAATAACTGCAATCACACCGTTGTCAAATTAGTGTGATCAAATTACGACCTCTCGGCACTGCACACCGCCTCCACGTGGGGCCAATCATGACCGACGAGGTCTGTCCATTTCGCAGAACAGAAATACGAACATAGGGTGTTTTACGATACGGTACGGACGACCCAACCAACACACGCTGGTGATTTTATGCCAGCCTAACCAAAGACCCTTCCCCGATAGACCCCACAACAAACTCTGGTGCCTTGTAACCGGATCGAAGGAAACGGACGAGGTATTGTTGAGGGTTGTCGAATGAATTGAAAACTGTAAAACTGAATCAATTGCCCTTTGCGAATGGGAAGAGGATGCGTTGACCACTGCCGCCACCACCATCCCGTCAGCAACGAGCGGCGGCTGCCCTGGTATGACGATTTCATTCCAATTTTATTCCGGTTCCATTCCATTCGATTACGTGACTCTGTCGGCTTCCGGTGTCCTAGGTGACGATGAAGCAACGCCAAAGACAAACCGATGAATGCTAAATGGACCGATGGCGCTAGTGCCAGCCGTAGGTGTGCTGTGATCTGTCCAGGTGTGTTCGGCGGCCCTTCTATTAGACGTCGTCGTCGAGAGACCAGGAACGGTTATTGCCTGCTCTTTGTCGCTGGATGAGCTATATAACACATGAAGTCCGTGGTGGTGTGCCATTGGCACGGACAAAAGCGCACACCGCGTTTCCGTCACCAAATCGGTACAGTTCGGAAATCGAACAGCAAAATGTTTAATCCTCCAAAGAGATCAACCTGAACACACACGTTTGCATCCGGGGAGAGAGACATTGGAGCAATTCATCGGGAACGAATCCAGGAATGTCTTCATGCTGTCACAATGTTGTCTCTGTCGGGAATAGTTCTGTTGACTTTGGTCGACGGATGTCGAATGGATGGGGTAAAAAATATGTCCCTTGCACACGTTCTTCCTGTGCCTGCATTGTCCGTGTGTGATTGGTTGGTTTTGTGGATCTTTCACACTCCCTGCTAGCCGTCACCTGTGTTACCTGTGCCCTTGTCTAAACATCACAACTCCCCGACTCCTCGTCAGATGTGCGTGTGTGTGTGTGTGAACGGTTTGAAACATTCAATTCAATTGCACAGCCATCGCTTCGGTCACTGTTGGTGTCCCGTTGGACACCATCATCCTTGCGGTGGTGTCGGTAATTAGTGTGATTTTCGGTTTAATCTTCGTGACTTTATCATCTGCTGGTCGTGACAGGTGGTGGTTAGTTTGGTCTGTCGGCCAAAGACCACCCTCCCTTTGTGCACACAGAATAAAGTCGACTGCCGAACGAAACGCATCGCTTCATAATGAAAACCACCGTAACAACGAGAACTCGTAGCATGAAAATTGATCTATTTTGCTGTGGACCAAAGCTTACGGTCAGTTCCTTGGCGACCGACACAAGCGGAGCTTAAACTGAAAACTGCATTTACATTTTATGCTAATCTGTTAATGGATTTTACTTTAATTTCAATATACATTACCACCATGGTTTCAACCGTGGCCAGCGTTTGTATGTATGTGGCATACCATATGCTTTTTGTGAACTTTGCGAAGAGGAATTGATGTTTAAAATTATCCCTACCCGCGGTATTGCGGCGCACGGAACCTGCTCTGTTTTTATCCGTATAGGAAGTCTCTAATTTCGGCAGATATGGTTACAAAATGCCACACGCTAGCTACTGCTTGTTTTACTGATCCCTGTACCCTAATCGCTTTACAGTGCCACTGTAGCCTCACTGCTTTAAGAGTAGAAAACTTTTGCGTGCCAAAAGCATTCACAATTATGAAAGTGGAAAGCGCGGTGGGGGGATAAGTGTGGCCAGTCACTCGGTCGGTAGCAACCATACCCAGGGATGAAATTTTCGCCAACTCAGCGCGCAACACGTTCCAAATTCTGCCACAAACACTACGCTTCCACCGCCATTTGGAAAGTATGTGTTTGTTGTGCAACTATTTCATCTTTATGATATCCATTAGTAACTTTGCTCTTGGTTTTGCAACTCTCGCGTGGTCAGTCGGTATTTTGCTGGTGGGTTCCTGGTGAGCAATTTGGAGGGAAAGAGCTACCTACCGAAAGTATGCCAGCAGCGATGGGTTTCTCCGGTTCGGTTCTAACCGGTCAGAGATGCATTTACCTGTTATTTGTGTGTTGTTTTTTTTTGTTCGCCCTGCACTGGGTTCTAAACTATTCTAATAGCATCATCGAACTTTCACACCATATCCTTCTCCTACCCTGGTTTAGTTCGTGCCGCAGCACAGCAACACAACACTCTCGGAAAGATGAAATTAAATAAATGCAATTTAGAAATCATACCCCTTACCCGGTGCAGTTAATTTGAGCAGTTCGGAGAAACCGACACCATGTGAATGTAGTTTGAGAACGCGTGTGTGTGTGTATGCCTGAGATACCCGAGATGCAAGGAGCAAGTTTTCGTTGGGAACTTCTTGTTTTGTATTCAGCAAAGTTCTTCCTACGCTCATGGATTCTATTGCGTATAGAGTTTTCAGCATGCCGGTAACTCCATTATTAAACGTGCCGTTGCTTCAAATGGAGCATTTATTTGGCATATAATGTTTTTTTATGACGGTTTTGTGGAAGTCCGAAAAAATCGTTGTTTAAAATCTGGCTGGAAAATTGGCTGGAATCAATTTCTTATCCCAATAGCTTGAGCTCTCTAGCATTAAGCGTGAAGAACTTTCTTCAACAATTTTTATTGACAAGGATCTTATAAAACCACCATTTTTCTGGTAGACTTAACTGTTCGAAAACAAAAATAGAACCATTTCCATTTGCTGGAACCGACAAAAATTCCCGATTAAAATTTACTGTTACCGAATTTATTGTTTTATTTCGAACCTTTCACAGTTGTATTCACATATTCCGGCATCGAGAAAAAAGGGCTCCACAGAGGACCATTTCGACAATGCTTAAATTGTAACAAACGAAATGGAATCCTGCGCACGGATCGGACGCAACCAACCTTTTCGCTACCTATTAGTATCAAATATTAAACCAAATGACTGCTACCGCTGGGAACTACGTGCACGATCGCACGACTTCCAACCGGGTAGTACCTTCGAGACTTTTGGCGTGACTTTCGTCGATACGAGCGGTGGGAGTGAGGCTGTAAATTTAGGCGAAAAAAAAACACCAACAAACTCACACTAAACCCGCTCCATAACGGCAAAAAGCACACCTTGCCATTCCTCGCCATTGTTGCTGGTTGGCAAGTGAGAAGCGGTATGAGCGGCCATTTTATACATTTATGAATCCCCATTCGCGAATGGTTAACAAATAAGCTCACGGTGAAGCAACACACACACACACGCATTCTCTCATACACACACCCAGAAAGGAGGAGTGCTATGTCTGCTGGTGTCCCTACGGTGTTTGATCCCTCCCCACTTTGCCGTTGGAAGCTTCGGTCCAGAATCCCGGCACGTTGGTTTGCTGATGTCTTGTTCAAAATTTCAAGAGATGTTGGTTCACCGTTGAGGAGGTACCACAGCGTGTGCTTCCAACGCTCCAAAAAGGACCGAGTAAGGATATTAAACTAATATCCCCGTTTTGGGACACCGAGAACGTAGAGGATCCTCACGAAAGCTTCACGACCGATGGGTTTGGGGCCGGGTTGCAAGTAAGAGAAACAAACACCTTACACAGAATCTTAACGGTCCTTACAAAATCGCCGGGTCGTAACCGACCGAGCAGATGGGCCACTTCCGGTAGACAGAGGCCCCCCGGGGGGAATCTCTTAGCGGATGTGATAGCGGAAAATGGATTTCTCCCGTGTGGCCACTGCACGTGGTATGGAATGGGGTGTAGCATATACCGTGAAGGATGTGTGGTTGTTGCAGGATGCCACATTAGCCGCCGACACGTAGCAACAAGAAACCCTTCCTGTTGTGGAACGAGAGCACCACACACGCACCCACACAGTAAGATCATAATCGTAGGTTCTTACCGATTTTCCACCCCTACCGGAAAAAGAACGGACGATGTTGGATTCTCCAAGAAAAGAAAGAAGACATTCCAATTTTTTCCACCCTCAGAAGGATCCGGATTCTTCGGTGTATGTTTATGCGCTCCACACATCTTTGGAATGTTTTGCTGGCCAAAGTGAAAAACCTTCCTTGGAAGTAGTAACGCGCAACCACAGCATTTTGTACCCCAAACGGTTGACCGGCTGGGCAAAGTGGAAAAGAATCTCTCTAAGGATGGGATTTGAAGAAAAAATCCTCGCCAAAGTAAATATTTGGATTCAATTTAGAGTTATCGGTGGATGGTGCAGGCCGAAAGAGTGGAATTGCGGGCGACTTGTGACTTGCTTGCCGCAAAGCTAACATACAGAAGGGTTCTGCTGTTTTTTTTTCTCCACCACGCTTTAACAAAATTGTTTGTGTATGTGTATACACAAGGAAGTACTAATGCAAACCGGTAAACATACTTACACACACATTGGGTCGCCTAGGATTGCCAAGAGTCCACACTCGATGCGAGATGTGCTGACATTGCCCACCTCACTATCTCCGGCACACTCTGGACAAACACGCAGGGGCAGGGGAAGCGGTGGAGCTAGGGGGAGCGGGAGGTAGTTTTATCCTCCCAAACCTCCAAACCAAACATACACGTGAACGATACAAATGAGATGACACTTTCACGTAATGAACATACTCGCAAACGATTGTGGTTGTCGCTGTCATTACCATTCAGGCAGAAGTCATTAAGGATTTGGTTGCAGTGATGAACGTACCAAAGAAAGAAAAAAATAACGAAGGGAATGGAAGGGACCGTGGCCGTTAGCGGTGACAGAATACAGAACACGGCCCCGAGAAGGGAACGATACACATCCTCTAGCGTGGTGCTGCGGTGCGGTGTCCGGTTGTGCCACACGTCAACGCACCGGTGACTGACATAGGCTCACTTCGAAAAGGAAGCGCACTGTGAGGGAATGCTGTTGATGGGTCCTTTTCCCCATCCTTTCTACCACTGGTTCCTGGGTGGTCCCTTCGCCAATGAAAACTGTACGGGGTGCCAATTAAAGTGGGTTGTTGAATATACAGAACCTGGAAACTTATGGCTCGGCGTAACGAGGAATCCTGAAAAAAAAGATGTGATGGCTGGCGCTCATGTGGATGACCCAATTTTTCATCCAGCTGTTGGATAAAACGAATATTTAAATGAAGTTTTCCGTTCATATTTGTTAGGTACGTTATGAACTAATTCATATAAATTGTGGCATCATTTAAACATATCTAATGGAAATTTGACAACAGCTTTGTGCTAATACTTTTAATGTGCAATCATTGTGTTCCTCCATAAATCAACTATTGCTCGGATGTTTTCTTGTTATCTTCAAATCAATTTTGTACATTCGTTCGCTTTATTAAATACGAATATACATACACAAGTCCATTAGCATTCCGTTTCGCATCACATGTAATTTCCAGGCTCGAGTTCCTTATAATACCCATCAGAACCTTTCTAAATATTCTTCTACGGTTCCTATATTGGCAGATCCTAGGCCTAATTACCCACCGGCACGCAATATGTGCATGATACATTACCCTACGCTAGCGTGTACTATGCTTCCAGCAAGCAGCTTACCAGAGTACTCTGTGTGCGTCTGCCAAAAAGTTTCAGTCCATATTCTCTGTCCCAAAGTGGCCATTAATTTGCAACACGAAAGCCCCATTCGAACTAACTCATTTATTTGGTCGTTTCTCTAGAAAGGTTTTTCGGATGTTCGGTGCGCATTTGTTTTATGAGTTGGGATCGTTGCCGAGTTTATGGCAAATTGGTTACAAATACTGATTTTTTGTTTGGTTTTTGTTTCAATACATTATTGCGTGCGTTTCGAACGCTGTAAAACTATGCTTATGCGATGCGAGTACTTAAGAATATAATATCTCGTACGACCAGACATAGAGATAAATGTATTGTGCATCAAATAGAGCAATACAGTACGACACAACTAAATAAGAAAAAATCATATTTTCTTTCGGAATATCAACCCCTTTTTTATTCGTTCATTCTCTATACAATATTCTACTCTCGTCGCATCGCAGCTTATCCACTCCATATGTGTTATGTGGCAGTAAACTAGCGCGGGTGTCGCATATTGAACATTTTGCCCGGTTTCAATCTTCCACCTATAAAGCGAACGCTGGAATCGATTCACTCGAGGCCTAATAAACCACACACACACACACACACACATATACGGGTTCTCGTACGCGGTTCATTATCCACCTTCGCAGGGCAAGGATATGGCCCCAGATGACCGGATTTGCCTTCTGCCATACCCCATTGCTTTACATTGAATGCCACGGCGCCGGAATGTATGCAAGCAATTCCGGGCTCCGGAAAGCACTCGAGCTCTTGCTACTCTCGCAGTGGTTCTCGGCTGCCGGCGGTGTACACACGACCACAGCACGTCGGCATTCGCTTATTATTATGTCTATCGATATCCGCATATCGGGCGCTTCTCGTCGCTTTGTCTCTCCCTTTTTAAACCCATTCCCTCGAGAGAATGAAACCGTGCTGGAAAGACTTTTCCACCTGGCGGCTGATACATTACATGGTGTGCCGTGTGAGGTAGAGTTTAGCTTGAATGCTGAGATGTAGGCCATATCCCACTATCGTTCATTCGCACCGAAGCAAGCATATTGCAGCTTTGCGCGTTGGGTGAACCAATACCATGGATCGAAGTTATTGCGCGCACCTTAAGCGAGCGCGCACAATAATACGTGCCGTTTCCTTGCCAGCTTCCGGTGCTCAACCGTATCCGTGTCCAGCCGTTCCGGTGCTCCGGGTGAGCATATGTGAATCGGTGAGCCTTGTCATTGAAATGGTATTCCTTCCGGCAACCATCCGGTGTGAGTGTTCACTCGATCCTGCTCCAACTAGCGCAGGTCGGCAGTAGTTTGATGAAACCGAAGACTATCTTCTCGATGCCATTTGTGCGAGTGTTGGTGCGTGGTAATGCACTAAATCAAATGTAAATGATTTTTCGTACAACTAACAGTGCAGCATGGTTTCGAGTGCATGCTCTTCTGCTGGTCGGAGAATTGGCATAACAGTGGTGATGAGTCGGTAGGTAAAACCTATGTACTGCAATGTTGCAACATTGTAACGGGTTTTATGCACGATCGTATGGAGGAGGATGAGGTTGTGTGTGTGTGTGTGTGTGTGTGTGTTAATGAATATTTCTCCCTACTTCTCACGAACCACTCATGAGGATAATGAGAGCGCAACGGATGGGAAAATCGAACTAAACCGACAGTTTTCCATTTATGAAAGGGAGGAATCGGCTTCAAGCAACTGGTTCAAGCACCCTCGGGAGTTTTAAAATGGGACAGACGAAGCGAAGCAACACAACAGAAAAAAGACACATCCCAACTCGATACGGGTTATGTTGGAAAGTTTTCCGCTTATCGCACTCTCCCATTGAAAAGCTAGACCAGACCTGGGATAAACTAGGAAACATGGGGATACGTGAAACGGCTATTGAATCCATTTCCGGGCAACTAATGAAAATAGTCGGTAGGCGAAAAAACGGGCAGGTTGAGGATGGAAAAACGATCCGGTGGAAGGTGGAATAATTAAAGCAACGATGATGATTTCGATACCGTTGACGATGGTAATGAACGGGGCATGTATTTGCTTAGCAGAAATAAGCAGCCCTGGGCGAGTTGAGAAATTATAGATTTTGGTCAAAAGTCGTGTTCTTCGTGCAAGACAGTTTTAATAAGTGCCATTAAATGGAAAATGGAAAATAGATTTGGAGAATTAATTTGCGACACAGAGACATGGTCCTCAGAATTGGAAAATCATGTTAAAAACTTGGAGCTCGCTTTTATTTTGACATATTTAGGTTTCTGTTTTTATGGTCGTTTTCCCGGGATGAATGATATTGAGAAGCTAACCATGTGGAACAGTTAATTCAAATGTATGTTTATTATCCCAAATTTATTGACAGCTGGTTATAGAATTTTTGAGTTGAATTTCTCGTTTTATGGCAAGTTTTTTCCACATATTTGTTACTATTTAGAATTGCTTTAAAAAAACACAAAAAATTGCTGACTAGAATTTTATTTTTCTCGAACCACCTAATAAACTCGATATTGAATGTTATTCTACACCCACCATCTTTAAAGCGTTGTAGCTGATGATGGCGAAATTCTTCCGACAAGTCAACCTATCACCTTTCATCAAAGTGTTTTACAATATTAGTCTGGTTGCGTATCAGAAACAGGTTAACGAGAGCTCCCCAAAACCGACCGGCCAAAGGCAAGCGCACGAACAACAAAAGAAAAGTGGGTGAAAACCATTCTCGAGTGCTGCCATTTTTGCTCCGCTCACGTCGATTGATGGTAACGAGGACGCCCAACAAGATGGATAAATTTCCATCCACTACCATTCGAACGGAGGTGGATTTTTTTTTTTGCTGTCCGACCAGCTGCTACCACACTTTCTCTCCGGGTGTGTATGTGTGTGGTATCAATGAATAAAAATTGGCTACAGTGAAGGTGTGTGAGCGGCTAGATTTCGATATATCAAAGAGTGCTGCAAAAACTCTATTGCTTGCATCAAATCGAATCATGGGAACACACTCAGACACCGGCGTAGGATAGGATAAAAATGATCAATGAAGCCAATATCTAGGTGGGTTGTGTGATAGACAAGCTACACGCTGGATGTTGTGGTAGTGTTAAGCGGCATGCCTGAAGGACGTTCAATCTTCTCCCGAAAACAAGTTTATTAAAATCTTCAGTACAACAGCACCACACGGTGAGACCAGCGTCCAAACGAGCACCGTATCATAGACAAGTGGTTGTGCATCGACGTTCATCGAAAGTCCAGACGAAGAAGTGTGTCTCCGTCAGTACGGTACGGTGATAGACAAGTGAAAGAGATTGCCAGTAAATGATTGTCCGTATTTCGACAGGGAACTCGATGGGCTTTTTCATTTTGCTTTTCGAATGAAAATTTTTCACAGTATCACTCCAAAGCATCAAGTGTTGGTTGCTTCACATTAGCCTGTTGAAATGCGTGTGGAGTTAAGTATAACCTCACTGTTGCTATCTTTTAGCGAGCGCTATCTCACAGTTCGAGACCCATCAATCTTCCGTACGTCCTAGTCGGAGCCAGTTGGGGCACAAGCTCAGGCACAGTCACGGGCATTAAATTGATATTTATTAGAGAATGATTGTGGTAGTATGGGAACCAGGTGGTAAGACTATCAATGCGGGAAGTCATCCCCAGCCGAGCACTGCTAGTTTCCGCAAGCTCACATCAGGACGAGCAAGCGTGCGTGGTGATGGAACGATACAACTGCTCCACGTCGCGTTCCGTATCATCTTATCCATCATCCTTCAGTTCCGCACGAGCGAACCGAGCTTGCTTTGTGTGGACGATGTGTGTGGGTTAAAGGATTGTCGAGTCGAGATTTGCATCATCGCACACGCACACACTTACGGAGCGACCCGCACATAGTCTCTTTCCTTCCAGAAACCTTCACTTCCCTTTCTGTTCGGCAGGCGACCGGCTAGTTAGATGTATTGAATGAAGGAGAGAAGAAAATTGATTAAGAGATACGATCAAGTGGCATCAGTTGCTCGGTTCATCGGGCCGTCGAGGATGTTTGGTATGTTGTTTGAATTTTCTGCAACGGAGCACTCGACCGGGTACAGGAATTCCCACTTGAAAGTGCTCAATGTTTTGAGGAGTATCATTTTCCGAGCTGCTCAATTAGTTGCATCCTTTCCTGGTGCAGTGCAATAGATGTAGAGTTTGGGATGGCGAAATAAAAACAAAAGCAATACGCATACGCGCTCCCGATTCCTGCTAGAATTGAAGTGGAAGACGCTGTCTACCCATCCTGCAGTTCTTGTGCAGTGCTAAACGGTTACAACTCGCATCGGGATTCGAACAAGTTGCGCACCACCAGTACTTCACAAACCAAATTTAATCTGCCCGTACGGGGTTTCCAGCCTCGCACACGAACCAATCCAGCGTTCCATACACGAATGAAAAGCGAGATGATAATGAATCCTACACCAATTATGCGAAATCCTTAATCCTTTGCGGCGCGCGATACGGTGGCGCAACCCACAGCGGGCCAAGGAAGCGAACACGCTATCCAAACTTCGTCCTCGTACGCCAGACGCAACCAGGACCATAATTAAACCCTGACAAATTTCAATAATGCATCTGTTGCAGCATCATTAATGCTAATTAGTTCTCGCTTTCCAACCACCGCTCGTGCAACTGGCGTCTTGCTAACCGAGCAAGCTTTCGGAATCCTAACTTACTCTTCACACACCGAGACGCTTGTTTGTGAAGGAAAATAATCCAGCAAAAGGAATCGTTCTTGTGCTACCCAGTTTCTGTTGTGGAGTAGAAAAAAAAAACGAAAGAGATCATGGAAAGCCGCATTCTTCCACATTAGGAATCAAACTAGTTGTTGGAATGGCACCGAGGCACCTTTCCCGGGCATGCACAAATCAAAATTCATATTTCGAGCGGAAAAACTTTTTCGCCCAACAACAACGAGCGATATCGCTCGTTCTCGGATCCTGCTGCTCGCCGGCACATATTAAAACGGAAGTACTTCCGTTCGATGCACAACGTACGACGAATGATGAAGGATGGAGATGCATTTGAGTTTGAGCACTTTCCGTGCACAGCATTTGTGGTTGGGATAGTGACAACGGAGACGGGCGTACGAGAGAACTCGGGTCCGTCTGATGGAGATGATTTGAATATGAAAAGTCAAACCTTTTATCATCGTAGGAGGCGGCACATGCATTAAAAGACTATTACTACACGGCTCTGCTGTGGAATGTTTTGCACTGGCAGAAGCTCAAAAGCTGAAGCAGAGATAGAGGAGCCAGGAAGCGATTGTAATGCGATGAATGTTGTTAAGCTAGGTTGAGATTGTTTTGCATGAACTATGTATTTGGTATCCGGTGGTTCGGTTTCGATTAGTTTGAATTCTCCTGCGTGTTTCGTCGGCAGATAACTTGTTTTTCGAACCGAAGAAGCAACGACTAGATACGTGCTTTAAGTTCTGCCAAGATTTCCTCGCCAAAAACCGGCTGGTCAGGAGTTTTGGGCATGGATGACCTTAATGCTGCTAAATCCAGCTCTCAAATGAAAAGCTTACCGTGTCCTTAAAAGGTGCTCAGAATTTCATTTTCCACACATGGTTTCCATCTATGGTTGCGAATCACGAGCATGACTAGGAATTACTATAACGCTTTGCACCGGTAATCCTATCAGCGAGTAAAAGCTCTTTCAACCGGATCGTACACCGAAGGTGTTGCACACACAAGCGCATGTTTTTCTCCAATTTCCCTTATATCCGGGTAGCTTACCTTACTGGTGTGCCGCGCCTTGACTTGCCAAACATTCAATCGATTATCACCCTGCTTCGCATCTCCACTTCGTTTGTGGTCACACAGTTGAGCCACATTATTATTGTCACACCCCCAGTACCCAGTCGTGGCGAAGGTACTTTGCGTTCAATTTTCCGTTAGCTTTAGCAGGGATTTGTTTTGCCGAACGGGCTTCCCGGTCAACCGGAAACGCTATGCTAGAGTCCTTTTTTACGCCACGCATGTGGCCCGGGGTGCCTGTATACATAATCTCGTGAAAAGTGATGAAGTTAAAGTAAATAAAATGTGTTCCGCCTGGCTCTCGCCAGCAACGTCAGCTCACTGAACAAAACAGCAAAATCAAAATTGGCGTCTAGGTTCTGGGAAAGCGAAAGACGAAACCTGTTGCGGTACACGGAGCGTCAAGTCAATTTTCCTATGAAAAAAACATTAAATGGAAAGCGCGTCGTGCTTAATGTGTTTACTTTAAATTTGTGTGAGCCGTTAATTGCGTTTTTGTTTTGCGGTTCGCTCTGCACAATTCGACATTGAACTCGTGGCGTGTTTATTTTCGCTTCTGATTTGCTGATTCGTTTTTTTTTTTACTTTGTTTTGGAAAATTCATGTACAGCACCTTTTACCAATGTTGTGTTTTTTTTGTTTTGTTTTTCATCTGTTTTACTTTCGGAACAAATTTTCAACTTTCTTCGAAAAGCAAATTGGAAAATTGCTTACGTTTTCCTTTTTTCTTGCCTTCTGTTTTGTAACATCACTTCAGTTGGGGGCGGATTGTTGCAATCAATTTAACAGAACCGTAAAATTTCGTTAAACCCAACCCCAATCGGCTGTACATTGTATTGCACCACAAATCCTATCCGTCCCTTCTTTTTGTAGACAAGAGCCTAGGCCAAGATCAGACCGGTAGCGATATCAACTGAACCAAGAAGGTGCAAACGGTTGATTGAAGACGAAGAAATTCGGGCACTACAGCTACACCGACACACACACACACACATGTGCTTGACTTTTTTGTCCACTCCCTTTTTCCCGATGCGCTTTCCAGCGTGTCCACCGTGGTGTCGTCGTAAATAACTTCATTCCATAAGGAATGTTGCTTTCACTCCGGTCGAGGAGAAATATTGCCAGTGGTTTAAGCTTTGTTGTTTACGAAACGCCACGGAAAGGATTGATCGAACCCGTGGCTAGGGTGTGGGTGTGTCTGTGTGGGCACATGTGAAAGCAGACAACCATAAGAATGGTTCTTGCCCGGTCGGGAAAGATTCAGCACCACCTAACCTCAAACCTGCTAAAACGTAAAAATAAATGGTAGATGTCTAAGCGCCCGAGTCGCGCAGCCTTTAGACCGTTGGGGATGGGCATGTCAACGTACTACTTTCCCTGCCAGTGCGGATAGATGTATAGTGCCGGCATTCCGAACAGCGCCATTGCACAATGGAGATGCATAGAGGTGGTGCAAGGTGCAACGTCGTTAGTTTTTTGCCGTTTGCAGTTTGTTGTGATGGTGAAGGAGGTTTTCGTACGCTGATGTTCGCCGTCGTCCTCGTTGACGGCCAGGTTGTCGTTAGTGCTTTCGAGCTGTACGGAAAGTGGGACAGATTGAGCGATGGTTGGAGTGTCATGCAGCAGCAGATTGAGCGTCTTCAAGTGTGCGCGAGTTGTCATCGTCGATAACGTGAGTGCATAGGCACACGCCGCATGGTGATGAATCGTACGCTAGACGGATGATGTTGATGCAGTATAATACAGTTGCTGCTGCTGGTAAACAGCGGGAGCGATCGTATGAATGTTGGATGATGTTGCCTTAGCCCGTTACATTGTAGGAGCAGTCAGTGATGTATAAAATTATGAGTTTATTTTGCCAAAATGGCTTTAATTCGCAGTGCAAAGTAACGCGATGGACAAATAATCAGAATTTTTTGTTTTATTTTAAATAGTAATAACCATGAATAAATCTTCCCAATCTAATGACATTAGCGTTACAACCGCGTATGACCTACCGTTTTTGCTTGCAACCCGGTACGTACACGTCATTTACAAACTTCACTCAGCGAACTGTACACAAATGGCAAACAATCGCTCGCTTGACGGTAATGCATTACCCATGTTGCCATTGGTTGCTTCCGCTGAACTTTGCAAAGAAAATTGTCCGGAAAAGTGGTCGAATGATGAATTGCACCTGTCGGGACCGTTGGGCTAGCGAGCAATGTGCGGAGTCGTGCCGTAGCGCCCTAGGGCGGGTATGGAGCAACTAAAGAATGGAAAAGAATGATTCACTTCCTACGTTTAAGCGATCTCCGCGGCGCACCGGGCCAAAATAAAGGGAACGGTGAAAGATGGTAGAAAATCTAAATGGCAGTACTACATTAATGCCTTGGCGCACGTGTCAGAATGAGGTTTAGTGGTAAAGAAATTTTTTGAACTGCACTGTAGCGTTCGTGTCCGCTTCAGCAGTCCTGCTGTAGTTGGTGCTCGAAAAGCAACATGCAAATCCAAACTCTGCGGTCAGCACACCGGTTTTTGCGCTAAGGCAGAACGCGGTTGGGGGAAAATGAAAAATTATTCCTCGACACAACTCTCCCACACACACACACAGAGAGGGAGTGCTAACATTATGTAAACATTATAATCTCTCCGACGAAAGTTCAGCACAAAACTTGTTGAAAAACGATTACTCGGCAGTTCCGACCACACGACGCTCCACACACCGTGTGTTTTGCCAGGGCTTTCTCGGCTTATTGCAAAAGAAAACTCCAATGATCAGCCGTCGTATGGCTCGTCGGGGCTCTTTTGCTATGTTGGTTTTCGGTATGTCCGCACGACCCTATGCGGTCCGATCTCATGTCAAAGTGTGGCACGTCGAGCCGTTGTTAAGCCGCTGGACAGCCCCACAAAACCTTATGCACACGCCATGTGTCAACAGCAGCAGTAGCAAAGGACGCACAGGATGCAAGTGTGTGCAACATCGAAGTCTGTGGCTGTGTGTGGTCACAGCGCCAGTGACCTTTGTTCACCCATACACACTCTGCTTCGCCCAGCACAGCCTAATAAAACACTCCAACACAGTAACTGCTAGCCAATGTCCTGTACAGCAGATGCCGTTCGAAGTAGAGCTTGGAAAGAGGTGAGAATTTGTTTAAAAGTGAGACAAATATATGCCTTTGTGGGCTGTTGATGCTGCTACCCACGTACGTACATGGTCCTGTTAAAACAAAGAAGCGGACTCGTTATCGAGAGCTCACTGATACGACGTGAGAGCGAGAAGGAGAAAGCACGGCATGGTCTGTATCCTTCTGTAAAACGTTGCACATTCTGCTGAGTCCAGTGTAGAAAGATGAAAGTGAATGTTATCATCGTCACACTCATTTGGTTTTATGGGGATGTGGGCAGGTTTTCCCTTCGTTTCGAGTGCTTCTAGCGAACCGGAATGCTTATTGGAAACAATCTGCTGCCCAGCTTATGAAGGTACCGGCACAACCTTCGACATGTTGTCATTGTTGGAAAATTGACCTCTGATCTGCTGCGGTGCGATGGGGTTCAGTCTAACGCAAAAGGCAGCATCGTGTTGCATCGTGGCTTTGATCGAGAGTATAGACGATGGAAAGGGTCGTTTGGAAAAAAAGGATAAATGTAGCTTAACGATAATTAGCATGTGGATCAGCGTTTGCTCTAGAGGTCGTCCGCTGCTCGTGCGGGATAATACAGTATCCGATCGGTATCAGCACAAGCACGCGAAGAAAAACAGTATGCATCCTTTCGTTCGTACTTCACGAAGGTTTAATCTAGACAATTGAGTGTAGCTAAAGCACGCGCACAATCGATACTGTTCCCGCAATCTTTGCAAATCATCTTCGCGATTCCTGCTAACAGCACCCGCTAATATTGTTTTACTGCTCTTGGTGGCAAACGGGAAAAGCAATAGACCGGATTGTGTTTTAATTAGAGTTACATCCAGCGCTTGAAGATGAGTACCACCTCGTTAACCTGCAGAATAATTTTTAAACTCGTATCTCCATCTCCAGCTGGGTTGTTCTGGATGCATTATTATACTTTTATTGTAATACGTTCAAGCCGCTCAAAAAATATCCAAAAGTTTGTTTTCTTGTACGTTGAGTGTTCCCAGCAAATTAGTCCCGTGAACCCCAGCATTAATATCAAATGAGATGAGAAATATTGGTCCGCTCATGCATGGTGCGTGTGCGTTTTTCCACAGACTCTACGAAAACCGCCCATATGGTATACGAATGCAACGTAAAATGTTTCATCGTGTGTAAAATTGTGTACACCGCAGTCGTAGTAGTAGTAGTAGTAGCAGTACAGCGAACCATAGAGTCACTATTGCTTTGCTTGGTCCTCGTGGCTAGTCCGGGCCTTAGCGCTTGAATGTGTTTCCGGTACCTTACCAATTGTTCAATACCGCCGTGAGTTGATGCCAAATTCAATTCAAAAACAATATTTACTTAGCATTCCCGTCAATGCTACACGTGCGCGCGTGTGTGTGTGTGTGCCCTATTTAATGTTTACTCTTTCACTCTTTCTTTTCCATCCACAGGTAAGTTTCCGGTTGGCGAATTCTTCTGTTCACCCGCGCTCGCCAACGCCACAAAACACACAATCAGAGTGGATGTACAGCTTTGTGTGGTGGAAAATGAGGTGTAGTACATTTTGCTGAGCGCGCAGACCTGTTGAAAAGCCTTCGCCGCTGTTCGGGTGTGCTGGCAAGGCGTCTATCCCGAAGCCCGAACACGCTTATCTCGTACCCATACACCCTGCGAGGCATATTTTCCATTTGGAAATTGGCAACGACATGCGAAGAAGAGACATTCGACTGGCAGTAGCTGCAAAAGGGGGATGTGTTTGAGTGGGATGGAGAGGTGGACGCCATGGTGTGAGGTCCATTGTACACGGGAACAAGGAAAATAAAAGTACACCATACAATGGAAGCGCGCCCTGTTTTCTAGTAGTAGCTCTTCCTTTTTTTTGCCGCCGCTCGGAAACCTCAACTACATTTGGCGTTTGTGCGAGTGGTGGCAAACATGGCGTGTAGAAAACGTAAAACCAACAAGTACTTTCCGGTTGGTGTGTGTGGTGTGATTCCATTGTTCAGCAACGGCCCACCCTCGGTACAGTTGGTTAGCCTCCGGCGAACGAAACGTACCCGAAACCTTCTGCACACGGCGCGAGAACTAGCCGCCACACCGAAGCCTGGCCATATCCTAGAACTAATTTTGGACAAGAGTCTCCGTTGTCTACCGTGCACTGAAGCTTGAAAGCAAGCAGGCCAAGCTATTCAACTGCGAACGGGAAAAATCGCAACAAAACCGCCAGGCGCGCTCGGTGGTTTTAGGCATTGGGTGCCATTATTTTACAGCCTTTTCGCACGAGACGGTACAATGTACAGAGAGGGCAAATTTGGTTGTGTACAGACAGTGGGTGTTGTATTCCGTTTCCGGATGCGGCACACTGTTTCCGAATCTGGTTCCATTGTCGGTCTGGTGTGTGGCAATAATCGAAGTGCGAAGTGTAATTGTCACCACATACAATGAATGTCCTGGGCACTTCTTGTTGGTAAATTAGTGCGATACTAGCTGCTTTGCTGTTATTAATGTTTCTTGTAATTACCATCTAAACGATGAAGCTAAAGAGCATACAACGCCAACTAACTGTCATATGTGATCATCAGTAATTATGGGACAGATATTTCAATTAATAGATAGGTAATCTTTTAACACACACTCTACCCACTATAGCCAGCTCATCTACATTGCTAAGATTCGTGATGATCTGTTCTGTCGGTGCGCATAAGAAACTCATGCCCATCACGCCGTTTCACACCACATTTTGTGTGGCTCTTCTGACCGCTTGTACGGGTCAATAAATAACGTTAGAATTTTGATTGCACTTAATCACCTCACTGTCTACACCTCTCAAGGCTCAAACCATCTATCGGTTTCTGCATCACAAAAGGTAAACGTTATCATGAAACGTGCTTGCTCTCCGAAGCCACCGTTTCGCACGACTCATTGGCCAATTTTAGCAGCACGATGAAAAGATAACTGAAAGACCCGCGCTCGAGCTGCTAGGCACGGCTGAATGAAATCCTTCCGTCCGTTTGTAGTAGGTTCGATCCTTTCGGAACGCACCACAGCAAAGAGTGATAAAGTACTGGGATTGGTGACACTTTCAACGCACCTTCATTCTTCGCTGGCAAGTGGCACGAGCAGCCCTGTAGCCTGTAGCAGGCCGAGCTAGTCCAACCATAAAATTGACCCCCAAATTGTAGTCGTGTGAAGTGGCTCTGAACGGTACGTACGTTAACCGGCCACCGATCCAGCACCCGACAGCGCCAGAACGAACGAGGCGAAATAAATCCATCAACAATCGTGTTAATAATTAAAACCAATTATAAACTTTGTTCATTATATGCCGGGATAGAGTGAGCAGACAGAGAACAATGTCCTTTCTGGTATAGCTACGAGTGGACTACACTGCCGTACGATGAGAGTGAAACCCGACGGTTGGAGAATCCCACCGGAGGACGCCCTTTAAATTGCCTCGGATGTGTCTGCGTCGGAAAGGATACGGACCGGGTGAAACTAAACTGCCCGAAGCACGTGAGGTGGCATTTGTGAGCGCCTAAATGTAGGCAAATGGCCACCGACAATGGCTTGAAATTCATTCACTTTCATTCACCGTGACCGACTGTACGTGTTTGCTTGTTCTTTTGGGTGTTTCTTTTACTTAACCGTGTTCGTTTTTTTTTTGCAGCTCACCATTTTTCTGACTTGAATGAGTACTTCTTGTGTGCTTGCAGCTGCCACTCGCCCGGGATAATGTACAAGTCTTTAAACGCTTGTTTAATGATGCCTTGGAGTACACAGTCTGCTTCAGCCAAACTCACCCGACGATCGATCGATAATGACGAACGAGAAAGGCAGACGATGAAAATGGCTACCAGCCGATAATGCGCGTGTAGTTATCCGTGTTTTTGGCTTCACAACTTGGCAATGAACGACGGCTGTTTTGCCACACAGGCAGCGAGTGGAGCAACAGGAGGCAGTGCATTAACGCTTGCCCAACGTTTATCCCGCACCAGATTGAGGGTGGGTAACGTCTTGTGCTTTGTGGTGTGTAATTGACCTAGAAGGCAACACGAGACGGGACGCTTGAGCATCGCAACACGGAAATCGAAACACTCGGCGACGAGTTCCCCAGGTTCCACGCGAAGAAGCAACATGTGAACGCTCGCTGGAATTCTGATGAACATTCCTGGCTCTCGCAAGATACACGGCGTTGGTGGAAACTTTACCCGATGGCCCAGAAGTTGGCAGAAATTGTGGGAAGACAGAACGAAAACGGGCGAAAACCCGCCCAAGCAGGAGAGCGACAGTTTTCTGGTCTTAGTTACGCCTAATTGCGACCAAATCGAGTGTGCTAATTCTTCCTGCGTTAGATTTGTACGTTTCAAGCAGAAAGGCCATGTGACGATGCGTGGAAACTCCTTCAAGAAGTCGACACATCCCCGGCCGAAACTCCATGCCGGGGACGTGCGTGAGAATCCGAGTGAATTTGCCATGAAAAGTCAGACTAGAGCATCGGGCCGAGGCAACAAGTTACTTCATTTTATCCACTTGTTGGTCGGGTGTGTGCCTTCATGCTTTCACGTTCAGGCATGATGTCGTGCGTTCGTGTGCTGCACGAAAACCTCACAACTCCTCACTTTGTGGTTGATAGCGTTGGGGAATGAATGGTGGAGCTAAGCGCTAGCACAAAGTTTGCTATTTTTTGCGCCACACAGGGGAGCATTGGCCACATTTTGTTGAGGTTGTCAGTACGTTAGAGGTAGCGTGAAAAGAATCAATATTTGTTGCGCCATGGTCTACACTGCCGACGGTTCTTTTGTCCTCGTTGAAAGATTAAACCAAGATGGAGTTTTATTCAAAAAATCAGAGTTTCTATTCTATTACGTGCGAGTTTTACTCATAAGAAATGCGACTAGAATTATTTTTAAAGAAATTATTGTTCTACTGATAGTATAGAATATCTATCAGCCTTCGTTTTCTCGATGAAATCACGCCAGCTCTGATGGTACGATAAAGAAAATAATTTCTCTTTTCGTTATCTGCCCTCCGCTTGGGCCGTTCTCATCCGATTTATTTCTTGCATTAAAGTTCGAGAGATACCATGGCATATAACATTCATCCGTTAATTGTATCTGGGGCTGGCTGTGGGCAGAAAGTTTCGACAGAAACGCTTCCAATGCAGCCATCCGCATGTCCTTGATCTCATCTGTCACGAATCCTTCAAGCTCGCCGACGAACGACCTTCTAATGTGTTTTTCTTTTCCCTCTTGTTTCCCTCACGGACTTCCAGCAGGGAACCCTCACTGTACAAAGAAAGAGCGCCAAAAACGCATTTCATCATTTTGGGTCGAAACGTTTAATTCGACATCATTATCAGTCATCCGCAGTCACGAGAAAAGCTACGCT
Organism: Anopheles maculatus; assembly: GCA_002091835.1. NCBI lineage: Eukaryota > Metazoa > Arthropoda > Insecta > Diptera > Culicidae > Anopheles > Anopheles maculatus. Next base: position 248,602 of record KZ061851.1, read on the forward strand.
TTAGAGGTGTGGGGTGTTTTTTACGCAACACAAACCAGCGACGAAAGCGGTAATCGTCTCTGCTGTGCTTTGCAGACGATGTAGATTGTACCGAGTGTGTGTTCACTGGTACCGTCTGTTGACGGTGTTTCGGCCCGCCCATACTTAGCTCCGCCACAGTAGCTATTTGCAGTGCTTTAAAACTGGGCCCATTCCTCAGCCGGTAGCCGGTCTGCCCGTCTGCTCTCGGAATCACCGACGGTAGAAAAGTCACGTCCCGCGTATTCTGGGACAACACTCCTCCTCCCACAGTGAGGCCGGGGAGCGCGCACACAGAGATGAAAAATAAGCTCAATTACATCGTCATTATCGTGCGGGCGTTTTTTGCAGCATCCTGTACGAACAGCGTTGCCCAAATATTACCACGAATGTGCTAAGCTGCCTTTCTCGCTGGGTCGTGACAAACATCGCACCCATCATCAGTCAATCTCGGCCACCAGTCGGGCAAGCGGATCGTGTGGCGTACACAATTTTCGGCGCGGACTCTCTAGCTTTTCGGTGGCGGTATCCGCAGCGCAGACAGTTGGCGCTTCACTTCCGCACCCGATTCAATTACTTTAATGCCTGTTTAATTTCCCGCCTCCTCGCGGCCAAACGCAACTTCCCATCCACGATTTAGGCTGCGTAACATGGGGAGGTGATGATGTTTTGTTTGCCTTCAACCTTCGATCGTGTACCAAATGGTGCTATGTCGCGAACAGTGGAGCAAACGATGATAACGAAGCAACACCGGCAAGTCTCCAGCCTTGGGGGATGGTTGGCCCGTTGGCCAAAAAGTAATGAGAAATATCCAACCAACAAAAAGAAGCAAAACGAAAGATTTTAAATTTCATCTCCCGCCGATACCCGTGTAGTTAACATCCAACCACCGATACCGTCTAGGCCTTGCTAACACGGTCGATTTGCTTTTATATTTTTCCTCGCCATCTCCATAATGTACTGTGTGGTAAATTAAAAAAAAACATGCCTAAGGTTTATACATCCACTACGACCTCCACTGTTTGTTTGCCGCGTTTATTTTCGAAGGTGTCTCAACGAACTGGTGGCCAGCGGGAAACGAAGCAAACGGAGCGGGCACAGAGCAAACGCACAAAATGACACGCATATGTCATTAGTACTCGTCCTCGTTCGTTTCCCATCTGCAGTCGACACACTTCGGCCGGTGTCATTGATTCAAGGAGGCGCCAGGTGGCGCCTAAGATGCTGTTCCGCAGCTTTAATAATAATCACCCTGGCAAACACAACAGCCTCCCACAGTAAGTCGGCAAGCTGTTTCGGTTCCATACACATTACACAGGATTGTTAAAACATGAACACCGGACGGAGTCTGTGTGGCGGTGTTGCGGTGGAAGAAAGAAGCAAAAGGAACATTGCAATTAGGGCCACAGGAGTCTTCTACTACTGCCCTTCGGGGGGGGGGGAGAAAAGCATACGCTCACGGAGCATTATTTCAATTTTTAAACGAGCAGATTTTCCCCGCTAAAGTCATCGCTTCCAGGCACAATTGCTGCTGTAATGTGGTGGGTTGTTAACGGGCGGCCGGAGAGAAAAAAAAACTCTATCCGAGGTTTGTTTGTCTCGGCCGGGTGTGGTGAGATGGAAAACTTCAAACGACGGCAAATTATTTACAATGTGTAAAGATGAGTTTACAAAATGTGTGTTACGGATAGAATGGAGTTTTTTCGGGGGGACCTCCTATTACATTGAAACGTAAGCTTTAAAGAATATAAGGTTAATGAGCAATTTTTTGCCTTTTACTTTCAAAATTGGTGTACTGCTGCTGTTAACCATGTTGATGAGAATTTTGGTTTTTTTATTATTCACATGGAAAACACACGTTCGAGTTCCCGCAAAATGGAACCAATGAGCACAACACACATCCAAGAGCAATGTGGTTCTCTTTGTTTGTAATGCGTTGTAATTTGATGACCACGCCTGCTTGTTCTGCTTTTTGTATGACAATACCGTTTTGTTTTACTCATAACACCGGCTATGACTGGGTTCTAGCTAGCAGCAATGAATGGAAATAGATTCTCTAACCAACATGTATCCCCAATTGCTGTGACTAACTACCGCTGGAAAAGCTGCCAAAACGCCCCGCCAAAGCACCGCAAACAAAAAATCAAATAAATGCTCCAGTTCATCCAAACACTCGCTTCCCTAGATTATGTCAGCATTTTGTTACCGAACGCGCGCCTTTGCTCCCGTTTATTTGTGCCTCGTGTGCCAGGCAAAAAAAGGAAAACACGCGAAAGCAGCTACAAAACGGTTCGTTTGTTTTTCCGTTTATTTTCACCCTGTTATTTCACCGTGCACGACGATGTACGGTGGGATGGGTTTTGATATGTTTAACTGGCGTTATGTTTTTTTTTTCCTGTTGCTTTGCTGTATTGCTTTCACTCTCGTGCTCCCGGATTGCATACCTACCAGGCGCAACGCGTTACTGGAAGCTGCTGAAACCATTTGTCTTCCTTCTGCACTGATTTCTCATTCATATTTGGATCCGCTTTTGCATGATGATGTTGCTGTTCTAGGTTGTCGCTGAATTAGTGCTACACTCAGCATGCGCAATCCATCATTTTTCCGTTTGCATTTCATTGTGCGGTGTACACGACGGTGGCAAATGGTGTGCTGCGCGTTACCTTGGGCCCGAGAGTGGTAAATTAACTAACAAAACAAAATGGAGTGGAATTCGGGATGAAAAAAAAACCACATACTCATAATTTCACAGTCGATATGTTTTACGAGTGGGCGAGTTTTTGTCTTTTTTACTAATTTGTAGTTAAAGCATTGTAGACTATTCAATAATACATACCAATGCTTCTCCCTTTTATTTCGTCTATGCATTTAAATGATAAATACTATCGTGTTTGTGCTATAAAGCTCCATCCACACTGCCATACATGATACAATGTTGCACAGCTTCAACAATCCCTCTTTTTTTAACGCCACCACTACAGCAGCCAGGGTGGTCCGGATTTAACCTCCATCAGTGGGGTCCTTTGCCGGGACAGCGTTATCCTGCGATGAAAACAACGGTTAATGAGTCATCGTCGTCGTCGTCGTCGTGTTCGTTCAAGTGCCTACCATACGCTTCATGCCTACCAGCCACTCAAGTTCTCGAGAGATGGTTTGTTGCAATGCACCGGCGAACGCACCAGTACATGCATACATGTCGGTGTAATGTTTGCTCTGCTGAAGTGAGTTTGGGGAGAGTATAAGACAGTGTTAATTTCTTTCTGTTGAGTACAAAATTATCATCCCTCACAACACCCTTCCAATGTGCCGCCGCTTTTGCCCGGGTCTTCTCATCCACCAAGCGTTGGGTTCCCTTCGAACAATTACATTTGGGTTCAGATTTAACGGTGAGCGTGTGTGTGTGTGTGCGTGTGGATACACTTTAAGCCTTTTGTTTGCTCATTTGTCACGCTAAGGATACATTTCAATGGCGTAATGAGTGTATCGCTGACGAGCAAAGAGTTTTGAAGTACGTAAAGCGTTTCCAAGCATTTAAAGTGACGTGGATTTAGTATAAAATTCTGAACATTTCAATCGAAATGTGTACCAGTCTTAAAGTGCGTTCCAGAAATGTTGCGTCCGTCGAATGAGGACGCTAGCATTTCTTAGAATGATACTCATATTCAATAATCGTACTACTTTTTGCTGTCGGCAGTTGTTTGTAGCACGCGCAAATAAGCATTCCACCGAAATGGTAGAGAGTTCCATTCCAACGAAACATGACAGTAATTTCGAGAGCTCGCCGTGCTCTATGAAATGCGAACGTAAAAATTACACACAGATGAAATAAACCACACCAAAATGGGACTGGTATGCGGGAGTTTATCTTTCCAACTAAAACGACACGCTAATTCCATGGACTGTAAAATACCCGCGCTGCCAGCGTACACATTCTTCGCCCGCTTTGATACAGAATACCGTACATTTTATCGCGCTCGCAAGTACAACGGGTGGGCGTCCCTTTGGCTCGATGCACATTCCGGTAGCGCGAAATTCTTTATGAACTTTGTCAAAATCAAAGTCTTTCCGATGGGTGACAGTTAATTGATTGAATACGTTGAACGAACAAAAGCTTGAGCCGCACCAAACATGCACAAAAACTGGGCAAAATTGCACATTATCAATCGGTATCGGCGCTGCATTCGGTTTTATCATCAAAGCTACGGTGTGGTGCTATCAGTGCGTCCTTTTTTTCGCTTTCGTGCACTGCATGATTGCATGTAATGAACGTCAACAAAAACCCAGTCACCGAACCCCGTCCGGTCGGTACTTTAAAATCAATAATCCGCAGTCTCGAGTGTACCGCAAATGTACCGAATTTCAATCGATTTGCTCTCGACCGCCAACAACGACTCGGAGAGTCGTTTTTTTCCATTTCCAGCATTGAACATCATCATCAAAACTGGTGCTGTGTTTGGTTGGCGCACCGCTAAATGTACCGCCGTGCTTGAATGATCCTCTCACTATCCTCAGCAACGTATCGGGTAGGAGCCTTTTATACCATTTCACGGTTCAACTCGCGTTCGCAGAGTGTGCCCTGACTGCGTGGAGCGCTGGTTAAGCTTTAAGTCGGTGTCGACCGACGTATAGAGTGCTCGAGTCCTTGTTTTGCTGTATGATCAGAGTTCGAGGCGCGGTAGAAGAACAAAGCGATAAAGACGGTGACTCCCCCACATGCTGGTAGCTCTGGGTCTTGTTCCAATCGACCCGTTCTTCACCTTTTTTCTTCTCGGCGTTTAAAAGTGTATGAATTCGAACACTACATTCCATCCATGGAACGAATCTGTTGGCTCTTTCGTCAATATGTATTGCCGTCTCCGTCGTCTGTTTCCTCATTGTGTGTAGTGTTGTTTTTTATTCTTCTTGCCATGACTTTGTATGTTTCGTGTGGCTGTGTGTGTTTGAAGAGGCGGCAGCACATTTACCTCTTGCCCGATTTGTTTTCATTCCATGATGGTGCGCGCTCACCGTTCATCGCGCGAATCCTTTACAATCCCGGATGGAGCGTATTTTCGGCAGCGTCCTGCGGCAGTACACGGTTGTGCCATACTCTTCTCTCTTTTGGGCGCCGCGTGTAAGCGCGTGGGACAAGGAACAACCCCCCTCCCATCATCGTGTGGCCAAACATGATGGGCGTAGGTGTGTGTGTGGGTTACGTATCATCCGTACCAGGAATTTGTGTGTGTCCTCGGGGCAGATGTCGGTACGGAAAAGGTACTGGAGATCGGGAAGAGAAAGTATTTACTTTTGTGTTATTGCCATTATCATGCGAACCGCTACAACCTGATCCGGCAAGATACAGCAAGAACCGCACCCCCGTGTCCCATTGCGCACACGGTGAAAGGCTTTACTCTGTCCTAAATGTGACGGATTCCATCGAGCTGGTCGGATGGGAGAGGTGGAGAACGTTGGAAACGCGACACACGCACACACACACACACAGGTGTTGAGTTGTGTGTATTGCCGGGGCAAAAAATCCCCCCAGTATGTGCGCCCCAAACGTATGTCTAAAATTTGTAATCTGCCCTTGCCTGTTGTTGTCCTACGTTTGAGGCACTGTCACGTCAGCACAGCCCACAGCAGACTCTCACATTGCGCAGCAACAAAGCGTAATCGCATTGTTAGAAAGGGTCATGGTGGCTGGGCGTCCACACGAGCTGATGAGAACCAGATCCATATGGTTTTGTACCGCACGGTACCGGGTACCACACTCGCATTGGCTAACGTTAAGCCAAAATGTACCGCACCATAGCCTTAATTATGGCGGTAATATTATTCATTAGTCTCCAATTTTCATCCAATTTACATCGAAAGTGCTGGAAAAGCGTTTTGTGACGAGCTAAATTTCTCTCGCCTAGGAATTGTTTGTTTGTGATGTGGGGTATTCGCGTGGTTTGTTGCGAACAATAACAATTTGTGTAGACATTTGTGGCCGTATTTGTGGTGTTACTCTAGGATTGCAATATTTATTTTAACAGTTCCTTCAAACTGTTCTCATTCTTCTAAAAAAGTATTTACTTCGAAGTGAAATATGATGCTTTTAAAGGGAAAACCCACAAGCTGTTGCTTTTCCGTCACGTGTGGTGGGCAAAATACGATTACATTTTTATCGTCTTTAGCAATCTCCTGATCCTCCTAAAAAAACCTTGCTGAATAAAAAAAGCATTAGAAAAAAATATTATCCTTCTCGTTCCTTTAAAAACTCTAACTACTTGAACCGTTGTCCCATTTTCCGACTGAGCTCTGTCGCTTCCCGATTGCCAGCCATCATCTGCCCAATTTATCTATTTTACAAAATATCAAAAACACTTCAGATACCACAACAAACTCGGTACCAAGCGAAATATGGGACGATTTTTTTTCGAAGATGATGTCCTTATTTTTTGGTTCTTCTTAAATCCTTCGAGGTGGGCCTCACGACACGAGGACATTCAATCTCATCCCCACCCGAAGGCATCGGTTCCGATTATCTGGACCCAAGAAGGGACAACAATGCGTATGGCTGGAAGAAGTGGGCTCTGTGTGTGTGTGTGTTTTTTTTTCGTCTCGTTGAGGGATAAGCTTTAAGTGTTCCCTGAGTGCGTGTTCTGTGGGTTCGGGTCATGTAAATGGATAATGGAGGTAGTCATATCAACCAGAAAAACCGCACAACCGTTGCGTGCCCTCTCCTGTGTCTTTGCAGGTTGCCAAAAATCGACCGTTGAAGAATTGAAAACTTCTCCATCTCTTCCTCGGCTCCAAGGATTGGACATACATGTACACACTCACACACAGGGGCAGGTTATAGGGGATCCGGTTACTGCGAGCTCTTATCTGAGATAAAGTCCCCCTCTGCTATCGTAATCTCGTCATTCTGGCCGGCACCTGCTTACTGGCCGAAGCTCCTGTGGCTGTTGCTGCTGCCGTTACCGTGGAAGTGGGTTGTTTTTCTTCGGGGTCGATAGAGATTTTGAGGTCGATTTTGTTTCATCACCATACACCGGCATAACTGGTGGGTTGTTTGAAGTGGCAGAAAATTGCCTACGGCAGGCGGTCGGTAAATACTGGGGGGACCTTTACTGGTGGCGGAGGAGCAATGGGCTGTTGTGGTTCCGGGGATCGATGATGGTTGCCTTTGCCACCCCCTGTTTATGGTTTTGCGTGCAAATAGCTGGCCAGAAGATTTTCCCAAAACTGAAACTTTGAGCGAAGCAAACCTTCGAGGCAAATTTGATAAACCTATCCGTTTTTCCTATTAATAATCATCACACTGTCATCAGTAATTTTTAACATGCTTTAAACACTCTGTTTAAACTGCTCGTAAATACTGCTTAAAGTGTGCATCAAACGGTCTCAGTGCTTCGTAACGTAACGTTTCATCTCATCTGTGGTTTAACGGCAGCCCCAATTTGTCAACTCAAAACCATTTCAAAGCGTCCAGGATTGTTCGCCTAAGCTGTACCAAATTAATAATGAATCGAAAGCGGAAAGTGAAGCTTTCATATCGACGTTATTTGGCATTATTAATAACGTTATCTTATCTACATAATTTTAACACCCCTCGGTAACAGAGGACGACGGTGGTGGCGTCAATGTGATTAGTCGCTCTCAACACGGGCAGTGTGCTGCTGTGTTTGCTTGCCCAACAGGCTCTGTAAGGAAGGGTTTAGTTGTGTTGTGTAGCAGCGGTCGAGTCGCTTGTTAGCCTTCCGGCTTAGTAGGCATTTTCTACTGTGTATCTTTTCGCTTCTCATCCCTCGGAGACGGTGGTTCGTCCATTGGCCCGAATTACCGGATTAAAACCGTGTCTCTACTTGGTGCTTCATCTCATCATTCGGATGGTTAAATATTGATTTTACTTTGGAAGCCTCCACTAAACTGCCTTCCAGGTAAGGCAAACAGCTGAAGAGCGACAGAGTAAGGACCGAATGGGACACACAGACACATTTGGTAGTGGCTTGAAAAATCAACACGATGAGAAGTTCTGAGGCACCCGATCCTTCTGGTTAGTGGCTTGTGACAAATGATGGCTTCGATGGTGCCATGTAAGTGTCAACGGGTGGGCGTCCCTTTGGCTCGATGCACATTCCGGTAGCGCGAAATTCTTTATGAACTTTGTCAAAATCAAAGTCTTTCCGATGGGTGACAGTTAATTGATTGAATACGTTGAACGAACAAAAGCTTGAGCCGCACCAAACATGCACAAAAACTGGGCAAAATTGCACATTATCAATCGGTATCGGCGCTGCATTCGGTTTTATCATCAAAGCTACGGTGTGGTGCTATCAGTGCGTCCTTTTTTTCGCTTTCGTGCACTGCATGATTGCATGTAATGAACGTCAACAAAAACCCAGTCACCGAACCCCGTCCGGTCGGTACTTTAAAATCAATAATCCGCAGTCTCGAGTGTACCGCAAATGTACCGAATTTCAATCGATTTGCTCTCGACCGCCAACAACGACTCGGAGAGTCGTTTTTTTCCATTTCCAGCATTGAACATCATCATCAAAACTGGTGCTGTGTTTGGTTGGCGCACCGCTAAATGTACCGCCGTGCTTGAATGATCCTCTCACTATCCTCAGCAACGTATCGAGTAGGAGCCTTTTATACCATTTCACGGTTCAACTCGCGTTCGCAGAGTGTGCCCTGACTGACTGGAGCACTGGTTAAGCTTTAAGTCGGTGTCGACCGACGTATAGAGTGCTCGAGTCCTTGTTTTGCTGTATGATCAGAGTTCGAGGCGCGGTAGAAGAACAAAGCGATAAAGACGGTGACTCCCCCACATGCTGGTAGCTCTGGGTCTTGTTCCAATCGACCCGTTCTTCACCTTTTTTCTTCTCGGCGTTTAAAAGTGTATGAATTCGAACACTACATTCCATCCATGGAACGAATCTGTTGGCTCTTTCGTCAATATGTATTGCCGTCTCCGTCGTCTGTTTCCTCATTGTGTGTAGTGTTGTTTTTTATTCTTCTTGCCATGACTTTGTATGTTTCGTGTGGCTGTGTGTGTTTGAAGAGGCGGCAGCACATTTACCTCTTGCCCGATTTGTTTTCATTCCATGATGGTGCGCGTTCACCGTTCATCGCGCGAATCCTTTACAATCCCGGATGGAGCGTATTTTCGGCAGCGTCCTGCGGCAGTACACGGTTGTGCCATACTCTTCTCTCTTTTGGGCGCCGCGTGTAAGCGCGTGGGACAAGGAACAACCCCCCCATCCATGGTTGTTGCCAAACATGATGGGCGTAGGTGTGTGTGTGTGTGTGTGTGTGTGTGTGTGTGTGGGTTACGTATCATCCGTACCAGGAATTTGTGTGTGTCCTCGGGGTAGATGTCGGTACGGAAAAGGTACTGGAGATCGGGAAGAGAAAGTATTTACTTTTGTGTTATTGCCATTATCATGCGAACCGCTACAACCTGATCCGGCAAGATACAGCAAGAACCGCACCCCCGTGTCCCATTGCGCTCAGGGTGAAAGGCTTTACTCTGTCCTAAATGTGACGGATTCCATCGAGCTGGTCGGATGGGAGAGGTGGAGAACGTTGGAAACGCGACACACGCACACACACACACACAGGTGTTGAGTTGTGTGTATTGCCGGGGCAAAAAATCCCCCCAGTATGTGCGCCCCAAACGTATGTCTAAAATTTGTAATCTGCCCTTGCCTGTTGTTGTCCTACGTTTGAGGCACTGTCACGTCAGCACAGCCCACAGCAGACTCTCACATTGCGCAGCAACAAAGCGTAATCGCATTGTTAGAAAGGGTCATGGTGGCTGGGCGTCCACACGAGCTGATGAGAACCAGATCCATATGGTTTTGTACCGCACGGTACCGGGTACCACACTCGCATTGGCTAACGTTAAGCCAAAATGTACCGCACCATAGCCTTAATTATGGCGGTAATATTATTCATTAGTCTCCAATTTTCATCCAATTTACATCGAAAGCGCTGGAAAAGCGTTTTGTGACGAGCTAAATTTCTCTCGCCTAGGAATTGTTTGTTTGTGATGTGGGGTATTCGCGTGGTTTGTTGCGAACAATAACAATTTGTGTAGACATTTGTGGCCGTATTTGTGGTGTTACTCTAGGATTGCAATATTTATTTTAACAGTTCCTTCAAACTGTTCTCATTCTTCTAAAAAAGTATTTACTTCGAAGTGAAATATGATGCTTTTAAAGGGAAAACCCACAAGCTGTTGCTTTTCCGTCACGTGTGGTGGGCAAAATACGATTACATTTTTATCGTCTTTAGCAATCTCCTGATCCTCCTAAAAAAACCTTGCTGAATAAAAAAAGCATTAGAAAAAAATATTATCCTTCTCGTTCCTTTAAAAACTCTAACTACTTGAACCGTTGTCCCATTTTCCGACTGAGCTCTGTCGCTTCCCGATTGCCAGCCATCATCTGCCCAATTTATCTATTTTACAAAATATCAAAAACACTTCAGATACCACAACAAACTCGGTACCAAGCGAAATATGGGACGATTTTTTTTCGAAGATGATGTCCTTATTTTTTGGTTCTTCTTAAATCCTTCGAGGTGGGCCTCACGACACGAGGACATTCAATCTCATCCCCACCCGAAGGCATCGGTTCCGATTATCTGGACCCAAGAAGGGACAACAATGCGTATGGCTGGAAGAAGTGGGCTCTGTGTGTGTGTGTGTTTTTTTTTCGTCTCGTTGAGGGATAAGCTTTAAGTGTTCCCTGAGTGCGTGTTCTGTGGGTTCGGGTCATGTAAATGGATAATGGAGGTAGTCATATCAACCAGAAAAACCGCACAACCGTTGCGTGCCCTCTCCTGTGTCTTTGCAGGTTGCCAAAAATCGACCGTTGAAGAATTGAAAACTTCTCCATCTCTTCCTCGGCTCCAAGGATTGGACATACATGTACACACTCACTCACACGGGCAGGTTATAGGGGATCCGGTTACTGCGAGCTCTTATCTGAGATAAAGTCCCCCTCTGCTATCGTAATCTCGTCATTCTGGCCGGCACCTGCTTACTGGTCGAAGCTCCTGTGGCTGTTGCTGCTGCCGTTACCGTGGAAGTGGGTTGTTTTTCTTCGGGGTCGATAGAGATTTTGAGGTCGATTTTGTTTCATCACCATACACCGGCATAACTGGTGGGTTGTTTGAAGTGGCAGAAAATTGCCTACGGCAGGCGGTCGGTAAATACTGGGGGGACCTTTACTGGTGGCGGAGGAGCAATGGGCTGTTGTGGTTCCGGGGATCGATGATGGTTGCCTTTGCCACCCCCTGTTTATGGTTTTGCGTGCAAATAGCTGGCCAGAAGATTTTCCCAAAACTGAAACTTTGAGCGAAGCAAACCTTCGAGGCAAATTTGATAAACCTATCCGTTTTTCCTATTAATAATCATCACACTGTCATCAGTAATTTTTAACATGCTTTAAACACTCTGTTTAAACTGCTCGTAAATACTGCTTAAAGTGTGCATCAAACGGTCTCAGTGCTTCGTAACGTAACGTTTCATCTCATCTGTGGTTTAACGGCAGCCCCAATTTGTCAACTCAAAACCATTTCAAAGCGTCCAGGATTGTTCGCCTAAGCTGTACCAAATTAATAATGAATCGAAAGCGGAAAGTGAAGCTTTCATATCGACGTTATTTGGCATTATTAATAACGTTATCTTATCTACATAATTTTAACACCCCTCGGTAACAGAGGACGACGGTGGTGGCGTCAATGTGATTAGTCGCTCTCAACACGGGCAGTGTGCTGCTGTGTTTGCTTGCCCAACAGGCTCTGTAAGGAAGGGTTTAGTTGTGTTGTGTAGCAGCGGTCGAGTCGCTTGTTAGCCTTCCGGCTTAGTAGGCATTTTCTACTGTGTATCTTTTCGCTTCTCATCCCTCGGAGACGGTGGTTCGTCCATTGGCCCGAATTACCGGATTAAAACCGTGTCTCTACTTGGTGCTTCATCTCATCATTCGGATGGTTAAATATTGATTTTACTTTGGAAGCCTCCACTAAACTGCCTTCCAGGTAAGGCAAACAGCTGAAGAGCGACAGAGTAAGGACCGAATGGGACACACAGACACATTTGGTAGTGGCTTGAAAAATCAACACGATGAGAAGTTCTGAGGCACCCGATCCTTCTGGTTAGTGGCTTGTGACAAATGATGGCTTCGATGGTGCCATGTAAGTGTCAGCTGAGTTCAATGAAGCATATTACCTACTCACATGCACACCCATCCATTGACTTCTTTTACTGGTGCCACGTACGGAATCCGGTCTTTCATCGTGTTCCCGTCGTTAAGATATGGTACGCGGGGTTGAATGAATCTGCACATACTGCACTTTACCTTCTGACCGATGCCTCCAACCGTAAAGACCGTAGAGAGAGAGAGAGCGAGTGAAGAAAAAAGCAAACGAAACACTGAAACCTTCGAATTGGAAACGGAAAAAGGATTGTCATTCTATTCCGTTTTTTTTCCGAAAACGCGTTCGACCATGTGCCGCGCGCCATCTGTCAGCAAATGGTTCGAAGCGAGCTAAGCTCTCTGATGTGCCACACAACACAGTCCCATGGTGTGCATGTAGTGGATGGAACACCTTTAAGTACCGGTGTAATACCCGTCTGGTGCTGTCCACCTTCCCATGCTCTACCCAACGCTTTCATACCGTTACTTTAGTTCCTTTTCAAACTCGGCAGTACTACGTCTTCGCTTTCTTGGCTTGTAGTGCCTTCGTTCGCCTTCCTCAAACGCCAACAACAACCCCCGTTGAATCAAACGATCTCGACGGAGCAATAAGAGAGAGAGAGAGAGAGAGATCCGGAAATGGGTTACGAGCCATATCGGCACCTCACTCGTACATTACACAGACGAAGAATGGTCTGAAGTAGAGTGGCCTTTGTTGCGAATGTTCGGTGACATTTCGTAACGCAGCTGGCCCCCAACAAACAAGAGTTTTGAAGGCAAGCGAGGTGTGCTTCGCTGACGGATTAAGTTCGTTTACGTTCTTCACGACACCCCGGCGATGGTGGTTTTGTTAAAGGAGATGAAGTTTCCCTTTTTCTTGTGCAGATAACGTCAGGTCGGGGGACAAACATTAAAGACTGATTAAAGAGTTCAACGACATCGATTGATTACTGTGCTGTGTGCTTCAGGCGGCACACATTGTGGGAAGTTAAAGCTATTAAAATACTAAAATTTAACCTGCAATTTAACATTTCAATTTGATGGCTCACCGTATCTATCAATTCATACGCTGCAACTTCATCCTACGCTTGGGCAATAATTGTTTTCTAATTTTGTTTTTAATTATTTTGCGATAGCAAACATGATTGAACCACACTTGAATTATTAACCGCTTCGCAGTGCTACAAAAGCCAACCGAAACAAAAGCAAACAAGTTTGCGCAAAAACGAACAGCGTTTTCGGTGTTTCAACTTCAAGTGTGTGCTCGAAATAAGTGCAATCCACTCAAATCGATGGTTGTTTCAATTGTGCGAAAAACTTCCTCACTCACGCGCTACCCACATTGCACGTATCGTTTCAGGATGTGCAATGAGTTACGTTTATTTTCCTCTTTTTTCGCCCGAGTTTTATCATTTCCTTCTCGGTTTGCCTACATTTATGATGAAAATGTTTAATGACAATTCATCCACCCCAAAAAAAAACAAAGAAAACCAAAAAAAACACACACAAATCGACTTTTGGATTATCATTTTGTTTCGGGGGGGACCTTTTTACTCTTCTTTTTGTAGATTTAAAGTATTCCCGGTGGGAGTCTCCGGAATAATGATCCTTTTAGGAGTTCCACATACCTGGGCAATGTATCCAAGCTTCGGTTTCGTTTTTTTGTGTACGGAAGGGTGTTAAATGTGAAATTTTTTCGATTTCCTTTATTCCGGTGCGAGCGGTTTTTGCGTAACAAACGGATGGAACGCCTGTCGAAGGTAGTAAAGGGAATAAATTGTCTTTTGTTTACATTGCGTGAAAATGAGATTTTTTTCCCGTGAACCTTTTTCGGGTAATCATGCTCCCGTTTTGTCCGGTCCGGACAATTTTCCATTTGCTACTTACACCTGTACCGTGTGAACCATTTTCCTGCTACACTTCCCGATTGATGCTATTTTTTTTGCTTCTTATTCTCGGTACGGGTACGGTCGCTGATTGAATTACTTCGTTGCGAGGGAAAACAAAAATAACAACTTACCTGTTGTGCGGGAAGTTTGCGTTAAAAATATATGACTCGGAACAGCGAAATTGTCGTGTACGTTGACGTTGGATGATAATTATGTACGATTCGAAACAGTCATACTCGAAATTATTTACTCTGGACACATAAATATAAAAATACAGGATTTTCCTGTTCGCTTGAGTTCAACAATGTGAAAGATTTTTGCGTTGCCGTACTAATAGGTGTATTTTCTTTCTCTCCCTCTCCCTACTTGCAGCGAGGAAGCGACGAACTACTTAGTCAAGCAGCTGTTATGGCTCCAGCGTCGGACAACAACAATCAGGATCTCGCCACGAAGAAAGCCAAACTGGACAGTACCAACACAGTGATCGGTATGGGCATCAGTAAGTGTATCCCCGTTCTGTTACCACTGTTTACTTATCTTGTTTTTTTTAAGTTATACTCAAAATTTTTGTTACATAGAAAGGAAAAAGAAACTCCAGAAATAGCAAACGACTTGCTCCTGTTAATAAGCCTCAAGCGAACTGATAATTGAATCGGGACGGGGTAACAATTGTCATCAGCTCGACGGGCTGCACATTTCGTTCTCTAGTTGCCCGCAGGCGATCCAGCCGCCTAAGCTCGTCGAGGTGGAAAATGAGGAAAATTTAAGACAAACTTCAATAGTGAATGTGGGGCGATGCACAGGTAAAGGGCGAACGCTGTCCGTGAAGACAACAGATAGGCCCTACGGTGTGTCGCTTGCAGATGGATCCTTTTGATGTACGGTCGAGTAGCTGCTCCGGCGCTTGATTATAGATAAACAATAAGAGCACGCAGTAGACGCACGGCTAAAGAGAGAAGCAGAAAAAACGCTAACTTGCTCCGATACGCAACAAGGTCGTTTGGCTCTGAGATGTATGCGCCTGAAAGGTATGCAAACCGTGTATCACGGTGCGGTAAGGTGATAACCAGCGGAACATTAAGATTCTATTTGAAGATGATAATCTCTCTCGTCATTGTCTCTCGTACGGCCCGCCAACAAGTTGTGGCCCTGTTGATAGGCTTATGAGAAATCATATTGAAAAAGGGATATCGTACAAAACTCAATCGGATAGATGACGGTGAAAGCTTTACCTCATGCGCTTGGGTTCTGTTAATTCCTCGTTCGACTAAGGCGGTGCAATCGGGAGGATAGACACAAGAAGAAAAAACTTTCTCCAAACTGATAGAAGCGATGTGAGCCGCTACAGATTGCCATACCTCAAACCACGGTCTGACACGACATCTTAAGACGTAAGGCTTCCTTACCGTCGACGCTAATCGGTGCCTTTCGGATCGGCAAGGGACGAAACCGACCGCACGAACATGAATCAGATAATGTCAACCCCTGCGGCGGCGGCGGCGCGCACACTCTTCCCCACGCACGGAATGTCCTTTGCAAGCTGTTATCATTTAATTTCCAATTTCAAGTGATACGGTGTGTGTGTGTGTGTATCTAGCCGGAGCGAGGCACACTACTTCGGCTTCTACTCCAAACCACAACGCTCCCACCGTGTCACGTCTATTGCCCTAGGGAGAAAGTTTGGTCGTACGGAGGGATTGGTGCGATGCTAGGAGTAGCGCTAGCTCGTTTAACCGGGTCCTTCGTGGCATTGTTCAGCCGTACAAGGAGATAAAACTTTTACCTTTTAAACCCGTGCCGGATTCTGCCAGGCCCGCAAGGCCCGCTTTTCGTACGAATGGAATGGTGCGGAGAGTTAAGAGATGTTAAATGATGTTTTATTCATGGTCGGTGTCTTTGCCTTGCTGCTCGGCGGATTGACGCGATCGGCAGGGCATCCTTTTGAATGTGGCCACAATTGACAACTTCCCCGGGAGTGGATGTTGGGGATGGGTTGGCGTTCTTCGCCCTGAAGCACGACGGTTTGCCATCGTGTAATCGTAGGGTTTCTCTCGCTACATTTCTTGGGCGTAGCATGTTCGTCAATCCGCGGTAGAGTTGTAGATAAATAAATCAAAAGTATAACGTCTCGTTTATGACTGTGCTAATTTCTTCCAGTGCTCATCAATATTTATCCGTGTGGCTGCAAGGACACTACGTTTATGTGTTGTCAATCTTTGTCATAAATTTACATTGAGTAAACGTTGAGCTAAGCGTGTTTAATGATTTTTTTTTGTGGAATTGAAATCGTAATCAAAAATAAAATCTGTAATTAATATTTTCGCGACTACTGGCAAACACCTTACAATCTACGGAACATGCACACAGACAACGTACGTTTACTTCATACCAGAAGCGTTCACCGGACAGTTTTCGCTACCTAATCATACGCCATTTAATTCCGCAGCGAGCAATTTAAATAAATTATATTAATTAAACGATAATGCACAACTTTATTAAAGCTGTGACCAACCGCCGGATGACAAGTTTTTGCGGTACCTTCACACAGCGGGATATTCAACACGTACGTTAACGCGGGCACGTCGCGCATCCTTTTCTACTGCACCAATAATGCTTAGTGACAGTTAATTAGCGTTTTCCTGCGAACTGGCAAACACAACAAAACCGTCAACGGGTTCTGAATTTACCACCCGCGCGTAACCTGTGTGTTTGGCGCGATTGGAGGTGGCACAATCATTTGCGGACGATGATCCTACCGATTCCCACGTGCATTCCGCTACGTTTCAGATTATTCCCAGCCACCGTTTGATTACGGTCGAGCGCTAATGAAACCAAATTTATAACGACACCACTTTTTTATGACCTCACTACCATCCGCAGCACACCGAGACGACCAATTGTGGCCGATCGTTAAATTTACCACCAATTTACCGTGCTCGGTCCGGATTTTATGACAGTTAACTTTTTTTTTTTTTGCCCCCCGTTTATTTACTTACGCCTTCATCCTTTTAAGTGAGAATTCCCTGTTCCGTTTTTCTTCCCTTTGCTCCTTTTAAAGTTTCTTCAAGAAGCGATCACGATCCAAATTGCTACTTGTGTAGCCCAACACGCACACACATCCATCGCTACTGAAGGGACGTGTTTTATATTGCCTAACTTTCAGGCGCAAACGACGATCGTTCGGGGCGTGTGCATACTATTCACGGTTGTTCCCCCAGTGCGTTTTCTTTTTCCACCAGTGTCGAACCATCGAGGCTTGATGGACACTTAAAGAGATTGAAGCATCGTACTGGCCGGTATCGGAGTGAAGTGAATGGTTTGCGTGAAAACTCTCGACATTGAATGTCTTTCGTGACTTAAAAACGCATTAAAGTAATGAAAAAACGGGGGCCCAACCGTTGCT
>KZ061851.1:266343-287054 GCA_002091835.1 Anopheles maculatus
AATCTACCCAACTGGCATGTTGTAGAAAAAGCGAGAACGGTAATTGATTACCTTCATCTCTTCTACGAGCACATTACGGAAACGTTGCTCGCCCAACCCGTTTGTTTGGGCGTCATTTATCCCGACTTTTCTTGACGCTTATTAACCACTCACGGGTCACTCTGCGTTCCGCAGGCTTTTTTCCCACCAGTGTGTGGCTGTTCGTGTGGAAACCTCTGACCATACAGGGAGATTGCCTGATTTCAGGGTTCATTTTTCCACTCGATGAAGTGTCGAAACGATGCTCAACCAGTGTGCCAACACACCGTAACGCGAGCAGCAACAACGTTCAACGTTCAGTAATCAATAATAACTTCATCAAAAAAGCCATACGACACACTTCCCGTCGACGCAATGTTCTTTTCGCGGTGTGATTCGTTCGATCAATCGATGCCATCGGTCATTACTGACGAGCGTTTGATTGGCGATAACGCAATCGTTCAAACCATGTGAACGCTCGTTATGGTGGTGTATGGTTTGAACGGAGTACAGCTCTATCAACGAGCAAGAATCATGTCCAGAAATGTGCCGGGTGTCGTAAAAATAAAAACAAAATAGAAGTAATTATCCTAATTTTCGTATACGTTTCTAGCTGTTAGAAAATTAAACAGCAAAATGTATGTTCCGTAACGTTTGTGAGTTACTGTTGCCGTGAACGCATCCGCACACAGTATTTACCACCCGGCCCAATCCTTTTGTAGTGATCATTGACAGCTGAATGATTTGATTCGGTGTAATGGGTTGGTTTATAAGCTGGTTTTGATGCGCCATTGATTAGACTTTTAATTAAATGAATTCCATCCCCCCGCCTCACGCTACCGCCAATCCCCGCGAACCAATGCAGTAATGTTTGCGGCCCATTTCGGGTCGTAATAATAATAGAAATGAGCATCATAATAATAATGATGAATGCACCTGTTTTGTGTCTTCAGTGGAAATGCGTAATGGAGAGATTAGACGAAATTGCCACTGATTAAATGGGGCGATTTTGCATAATGTGTTCGCGGAAAATGGGCGAGTAATTGGGTCGTGGGTTTCGTTGCCGCTAATATGGTGCGGATTTTGATGCGTTTTTGTTTGACGTGTGCGGATATCAATCCGATTGCGGTGATTGTATTAGCGTGTAATGAAAGGTGAGCAAAAACTTACACACGGCTTAAATTAGTTTCTGCTGTGCTCTTCGACATTTATGATTGATATCATACAATGTTGATAAAGCTCGTTTATTTTTCTCTAAATCGACTCTATGTTTACCATGTTGGGTGATTAAACTTTATTTTACCACTGAGAGAGTTGAATGTATAATGTATTTGTAGCGACATAACAATGAATAGAGAACGATTCCATTTCACTCACAGCCTTGTCCATCATAACCGTTCCCTCCTGTTTGTCTTGCTTCACCTTACCCGACCAATCTTTCCAAACCCCAGTTTTCCTTTGTGTACCGCAAAACCTATCCTTCCAGTTCCGGGGTCACCATTAGCTACACGTGTCTAGCATGTTTCGGCACCCTCGCACCCAAAGTCGGTGTATCATTTTTCTACTAACCCTATCCAAGGACATACGGTCGACGGGTTTGCCGTCCGTCTACCACCGCTACGAAACATCCCTTTCCGATTTTGTTTTTATTTTTACAACACCCGGCACATTTCTGGACATGATTCTTGCTCGTTGATAGAGCTGTACTCCGTTCAAACCATACACCACCATAACGAGCGTTCACATGGTTTGAACGATTGCGTTATCGCCAATCAAACGCTCGTCAGTAATGACCGATGGCATCGATTGATCGAACGAATCACACCGCGAAAAGAACATTGCGTCGACGGGAAGTGTGTCGTATGGCTTTTTTGATGAAGTTATTATTGATTACCGTACGTGGCTGCTGCCGCTGCTGCTCGCGTTACGATGTGTTGGCACACTGGTTGGGCATCGTTTCGACACTTCATCGAGTGGAAAAATGAACCCTGAAATCAGGCAATCTCCCTGTATGGCCAAAGGGTGTAGGTTTCCACTCGAACAGCCACACACTGGTGGGAAAAAAGCCTGCGGAACGCAGAGTGACCCGTGAGTGGTTAATAAGCGTCAAGAAAAGTCGGGATAAATGACGCCCAAACAAACGGGTTGGGCGAGCAACGTTTCCGTAATGTGCTCGTAGAAGAGATGAAGGTAATCAATTACCGTTCTCGCTTTTTCTACAACATGCCAGTTGGGTAGATTGTTGACGAGTTGTCTTCAGAAAGCTTGGACAAAGATCTGATTCAAGTTTCATTTCCGTTCACACTGCGTTAATACTCAATGAACATAATGAAAGTCTGGATGTGTTTGCTCAAGAAACTTAGTTTGACAGCCTTTGCAAGAGCTCGTTGGCTTCAATTTACGGCCTTAATAAACACCTAGTATTATCATAATTTTGAAAACGCATAAAACTCATATCTAACCACATCCTCTTTCCTACTGCATGAAGATAAATGTAATGTTTCTAGCCAATATTGCACGTTCGGTGCTTGAACGATCCATCGAACATCGGGCAAATGATATCTTTTTTTGCGTTGAAAAGTTAAAAGATTTATCATGAAATACGTCCGCCAAGTGGAAAAACTTTTATCAACAACTTTTTGCCGAATTGAAGCAAAGAGTACAAGCAACGGTTGGGCCCCCGTTTTTTCATTACTTTAATGCGTTTTTAAGTCACGAAAGACATTCAATGTCGAGAGTTTCTGAGCTTCAAAACGATTCCAACCCCAGTTCGATATCGAATGCGCATACTGAAAATGTTGTCCCCCGGTCGGCTGCAACTCTACCCTCCCTCTGGAAGGTTTTACGTTAATCCACTTGGAACAGACTGTCGAAAACGGCTCGTTAAACTCACGCGAAGTTTTAATTCGATTTTACTACGTATTTTATTTCCGAAAGGCAGCAGCCCGCCCAACAACAGCCTCCCTGGTCAACCAACCCTGACGAGGGACAGTCGCACGATTGCGCAAAGAAGAAAGGCACGTCCCTTCGGCGCTGAGTTTGGTTTAAAATCAAAAAGCCGAACGTCACTCCAGCCGAACGGTCACTAATTACAGTAATTAAAAATCAATTAAAATATTGATAATTCATAATAACAAAATCGTCGTACCCCGGGCGCACAATCGGTTGTGCTATCGGGAGTTTATCTCATGCAAATGCGGCACGTACTGTCGAGTGTAATGTGTAACGGCTTTGATTTTAGTTCATTATCGCCAGCGCCGAATGATGCTGATTGCCCGAGAGTTTACGATACTATCGGATGTTAATCCATACCCGAAGCTTCCAGGAATTGTATGGAGCGCACAAATCTGAATCCCAAATCCATTTTGCTTGTCTTGCGGAACGAATTTACTATAATGTTGTTGAACGACTTTTTCTTGGATGAATTAATCGGCAGTATCTGAGTCGCTTAATACGCTTCCGAGTACGAAACATTATTCAGCTAACTTATTTTCATTAGGACAATGTCGTTGCTATTTTTATTCTACGTGCAGTAATATTTCTCTTTTAACGATAAGCTTAAAACACCTTATATTTACTTCAATGCACCTTTTTATTAATCTGCAACCATTTTCCACTTTAATTTCCACAGCGAAAACGTCGCGCGTGGTGCATATCCGCAATATCCCGAACGAGGTGAGCGAGGCCGAAATAATACAGCTGGGACTGCCGTTCGGACGTGTCACGAACGTGCTGGTGTTGAAGGGCAAGAATCAAGCATTTATCGAGATGGGCGATGAGACCGCTGCCTCGACAATGGTGAGCGTGTTCCATGCCAATCCGCCACCACTGCGGGGACGTACGGTGTATGTGCAATACTCAAACCATCGGGAATTGAAGATCGATCAAAACCATGCAATTGCGGTAAGTGTTCCATTTGACGTTTGTGCTGCCGAAAACGGGAACATAGTGAGCAGTTTAAGCAATCCTTTTCCTTTCCCCTTAATATACTCCACAGAATGTAACGAACGCGCTGCAGGCACAGGATCTCACGCAGTCACCGACCGGATCGCCGTTGCCGATCTCGATCGAACATACAAACAGCAACTCGCAGAACGCCAGCAGCAACAACACGAACAACAGCTCCACGACACCGAGCAGCGGTGGCGGTGGTGGTGGTGGCAGCGGTGCACCGAACACCGTGCTCCGAGTAATCGTGGAAACGCTGCTGTATCCGGTTTCGCTCGACGTGCTGCATCAGATATTCCAGCGGTACGGCAAAGTGCTGAAAATTGTCACCTTCACCAAAAACAATTCGTTCCAGGTAACGTAAACGGGCGAAAGAATTTATCTCGCATCAAGACAGGCACTAACGATCGCCACTGTTCCGTTTTTCCTCGTTTCATCACTGCAGGCCCTGATACAGTACCCAGACGCTCAGACAGCGCAAAACGCACGGGCATCACTGGACGGACAGAACATCTACAACGGATGCTGCACACTGCGCATCGATAACAGCAAGCTGACGGCACTGAACGTGAAGTACAACAATGACAAGTCGCGAGACTACACCAACCCATCGTTGCCGTCTGGTGAACCCGGCAGCGACGTTATCGCCAGCGCCGGTGGGCTGGTGTCGGCGAGCGATCTGCTCCTGTTGGCTGCCGGCCAGCGGCCGCAGCTGTCCCGCGATCGACTAGGTAAAGCCGGCATTGATAGCTCAAAACAATCGCCCGTCGATGTTTTCGTTGTTGTCAAGTAGCGTGCAACTTCCGTGTAATAGTCAAATTAGACAAATCTCCCTATTTTCTAGTGAACGGCTTAGCGACGCCGGGCGTGATGCCACCGTTCGGCCTGGGGCTCGGTACGCCGGCCCTTGCCAGCGCTTACGGTGGCGCCCTGCCCAGTCTGAATGCGTTTGCGCTCGCGTCGAACGGTGCACTCGGAACGCCGAACCCGGCCAACGTGCGGGGACTCTCGAACGTGCTGCTCGTATCCAATCTCAACGACGAGGTAAACCGATCTAACGTAGCTTGTACAATCTATTACTCTCGCATCCTGTCTCTGTCTCTCTCTCTCTCTCTACCCTATAAATATATCTCTTTCTATCTACACTCACTCACTGTCTCCTCACTGTCCTATATTCCTCTAATCACCTGTTTTTTAACTTCAACTGACTGATCCTTCTATGTCTCTCTGTGTACTTCTGAGTTTCTATCTCTGTGTATACGTCAAACGTTCTTGCTCGGTGTCTTTGATGATTTGTTACAACCCGTAAAGATACTCATTACACCTCTGATACATCCGTGTCACACCTTCCATACTTTAACGTCCAATCCCTTTAACCATCATATCCTTTAAAAACAGCTGAATTCGTAACTATCATTTGCGTATTTTTTTCTACTCATATCTATACTAGCTCTACATCTATCTTACTAAATGTCTTTTAATAATCTGTTTTGTAGTTGCTTCCTTAAAAAACTTCCTTAAAAAAAAAATGTAAGTTTCACTCACATTTGCCTCATCGTACACAAAGCTTCCTTATTTTTTATTTTTGTTTTTTTTTTGATAATCGTTAGTTTTGTTGATTTTTGTTTCTCCGAATTCTTGTTTTCATTCCCATCCAGATATTGGTGTCCCTGTGTTGTAACTATAGGTTTTCTTTTCCTCGTGTTTTTCAACTTTGATTTGTTTGTCAGTTGTCAGTTGTCTTTTTTCTATCCTATTTGTTCTTGACTTTTGTTGTTGTCTGAGTATTATTCATGTTTGTAATTTTCTTCTTTGTTGTACCTTAAACTGTACATTAAATCTCACTTTCTCGGCAACTCATCATCACACCATCTCCTCGTTGTCCCTCGATGTTGCTAATGTATGTTTTTAAGTTGCATTTCCCTATTCTACCACCTGTTCCGGCTTCGTCTTTTCTCGCTTGGTGCTAGTTGCTTGTGTTCTGTTCGCGCTTCTTTGTCGTTCTGTGTATCTAGTCTATGTTTTCCGTGTTACCCCAGGTACCGGTGTGCTACCGGTAAATAATGGGGGTATCCTTTTGCAGTTCTGTTTTTCGTCTCTGTGTTATTTTACTTCCGCATTATTAGTTTCATCTTTCCCGAGCTGTCTGTCTCTCTGTGATCTTGACAAAGAAACCCTTTTTTTCCAGTCCGTTCTGTGCCAGTGTCATGCTGAATGATTCTATTATTAAACACCTCTCGCTCTCTTTTCACCAGTCCGGCTCCATCCATACCATTCCACCATGAAGCTTTAATTTCCATCTGTCTTTCATTATATCTCTCTCTCTTTCTCTCTGTCCGCCATCCATCTTTCCAACACACCATCAATGACCATCCGTCTTGCGACTGCAGTGCGATTTTACCGTGGCGTGAGAGCAATAACGTTTGTCATTCTGTACTGCTTCGCTATTCGTCCTTTTTCCAAGCCTTGCACCGTACTCAGGAATGCGCTGGAACCTAAGCTACGGAAGACGAGCGAAAAGGTGAATTAATATTCACTTTATTATGATTGCTCGCTCGTCACAACAAAACCACCGGGCGTCTCCATGTTGAAAAGGAATGGATAATAAGGAACGGTATCATAACCGCTACCCATTCCAGGTTTCGAGGTTTGGCATATGGAATAAACGTAATCGTGATGAAACGATGCAACAATTGGTTTTAAGAACAGCAAGCGCGAGAGTTCAGGATGGCTATAAAAACGTCACATTAGGGAAGAAAACGTACTTAAAAGATTAGCGTACAACTCCAAGCCTGATTTTATTTCCATTTTGACTTTTGAGCAATAAAATGTAGCCTTTAAGGCCACCCAATCCAACAGACACATTCACACACACACTCGTGTACGTTGCTGCAATAAATGTACACATCGCTGCTCACCAAATGTTTTGATTCATCGCACTTTCCCGGCTCGGATTGTGGTGTGATTTATTTGCGAAAGGTCTTGCGCTTTAAATTACCATCCGGTTCAGCGCTTGAACAATATGAGCCGTGTCTCACCCAAAGAAACCCCACGGATACCGTGAAACGGGTGTCCATCCAGCAGCAACTAGTTGCTGACGGTGTATGCGGCTTTGACTCGCTGAAATGGGTTGGGTTCCTCACCTTCCTTTTGGATGGAGCGCCAATTTTCGTGCAACAGATTGAAGACGTTGTCGGTCAGGTTTGTTCCAACAGCACAGAACGCAATGCTTGTTTGGAGTGAATCTACCACACCACACACCAGAGTTTTGTTAGCAGCTAGTTCGTACTTGCTTCAACTGTACTCTACGGAAGGCATAAAGAAGAATTGTTCGGTTATGCCTCCGAACTTGGTTGGTGGTAGCTTGTTTGAACTCTTGAAGAGGCTCGTTCGTTTACTGCAAACTGTCTATTTTAACTGACTCTAGCCGGTAGGAAGGAACACAAAAACGAATCAAATACGCTCGTCCGCCTTTTTTCTTTCAAACATGTTCTTTTGCGGTTCGTCCAGTCCAGTCTTTGGACGGTCAGAAGGCAAGTTTGCCTTATCCCAGCTCCGGTTTTTTGTCTGACCGTTCGCAAAACCACTCGGTGTGCAGTCGTATTATTGTGGAATAAATTATCTTCTTTTATGGATTGCGATTTACATAAACGGATCTCCCCTGGCTGGTGCTCAACCGCAAAGGGGGCCGGCTAGAGTTTGTCTCTGTGTCTGCGCTCGGTGCCGAAGCCTTGATGCCGAAGCGAAGCTTGAAAATGCAATCTCGTTTGACCAGTTCACACGTTTCTTCATCGTTCGGTGTAGAACTTGGCTGCAGCGTACGCTTATGCTTCTTTCCGCTTACTTCCGAACTGTGTTGTTGCTCGGGAGGTATGGAATGAAAATTTGTTCCGGCACACAGCGACCGAACATCTTTAACACGCTGCTGCAAAGGAGCTAACTTTTCCACTAAAAAACTAAAAAAAAAAGGCAAAAGAAAACACCACGAAACTTCACCGGCCGAGGTTTTGCGAAGATGCTACAATCCCCATCCGTTCGTCGTTTGTTCGGGGATGTCGGCTTCCTCAGCCTGGTTGTGGTGGCGAAACCGTTGATGAACTTTACGATAAGCCAGGATGCTGCCAGCACTCGGTGTTTGTCTGTTAGTGTGTGTGTGTGTGTCTATAGTGTTGGATAAAATATTGTTCCAAGCAGAAGCCACAAGTTGCTTGTGTCTGCCTGTGTTTCTAGTACGCTGAACTAAGAATATCGAGTCTGTCTGTCCGTGTGCCGTGAGGCTGCCAGTGGTTTAAAAGAATGATGAGAATTCAACCGCGAAGTGCAATCATTTTTATGGTTTTAAGGATAATAACTAAAGGCGAAGGAAAAGGGCAGATTATTTGCTTTCGATTTTGTTTGCATTGGCGAGTTCCGCTTTGGCGTGGCACTTTACTCGGTTTCGACGGAGAGCGGTTTGATGTAAAACTGAGAACTTTAAAGTTTAATTTAAAATCGAAAATTAAACCAACATTGAGTGTGATTATGCGCACTTCGGACGAATGTTTGAATGCACAGTTTACCACTGTTTTTTGTCTGTTTTAGTCTACACACCAGTCATTATAGTTTATTCATCTCTTGAAGAAATCGCCAAACCAGGA
Source organism: Anopheles maculatus (assembly GCA_002091835.1). NCBI lineage: Eukaryota > Metazoa > Arthropoda > Insecta > Diptera > Culicidae > Anopheles > Anopheles maculatus. Next base: position 274,947 of record KZ061851.1, read on the forward strand.
AAACGCCTATTCAAGAACGAAAAACATATCCAGTTCAGACTTTACTTCTACAGACATTCTGTATTCGAAATCTTCATCTCCTCCCTTGTCTTCTACCCCTTCTTCTCACTTACTCTCTTTCTCTCTTTCTGTATCTCTGTAATTTTCTCCTACTAATGGCACCTTTGTATACACTATCTTCCGACTTCATGCTTCTCCTGTAATGTTTCCGTAGGTGTTTACAGGTTTTTTCTTCAAATCAGCATCATTACGAAATGACAATTTTATGTTGCCCCACTCCGACGCCGCCGGGGGAGGGGGGTTTGGCAATGGAATTGCATTTTATTTCGTATATATCACACACAGTCCTTGGTGGACTGCTCTCCGAATTCTTCGCAGTGCGCTTTCTTCCGGATTACACGAAATCGTCACAAAACAAAGGCATTGCCCGTGTGCTCTATTATGCAGCCATTTGTTGTCTGTGTCGGCGACAGTGTCTCCGCTGTTTTGCTTGTGGAATAAAAAAAAACGGAGCGATTTTCTTTGCCACATCTTTTGCCGTTTCTTGACTTGGTCCTTGGCTGTTGGTAACATTTTTTCCCCGCTCGTTCACATCGTTCGGTGTCGTTAGTCATTTCGGTACGGCTCATCCACAGCTTCGTAGTCCCGCGCTGCAGTTTGTACCATCCTTCCAGCCATTGCGATCTTATCGTCTAACCCGATGCCGTGACGGTGATACGGTGTGCGCTCACGGTGCGCTTAAACGTCGTCACACGGGGACATGAGTGGTTGGTGGCTCGATCGTTAATCGAGCTGAGCTGAGAACGTTGACAAGCGATAGGACACGGGAAACTAATCCACCCCCGTTTCGTTGCCATCGGCTCGGTCGTCCTCCCCCACCCGCATTGATTCTGCTAACGGCAATTTATTCTCCTCCACCCGGTGATGATGGCGAAGATTGGTGCACTTTCACTTCTCCGTGACTCATTATCGTTTATTTTTATTACGTTTATCCCCTTTTGTGCACGTGCGCACCGGCCCGACAGGTTTGCCCGAGTGTCTTCCCGAATGCATTCAGCCCTGTGCCGCTATAACCCAGCAGCAGGCAGATAACGTCCATTAGCTTTTCCTCTTCATTATTGTCGCTCATTTTTGCCCGTTTAAAAATTCATTAAATTTACAGTCCATCCCGCCCGAGGCAAGTCGTTTCGCCTTTTGCCCGGTTATTTCGTTGTTCTATGGCTCGGTTCTTGTGTCTTTGTTGGAAAACGCTACGCTCGACGGTAACGCGATATGGTCGTCCAATTCTTGCTGTGTTTTTTCGGTGTGTTCGCTATTACGGTGGAAATATGGAAAATGCAAAAAATGAGTGCTGCGTCTTCTATTTCGTCAGTGTCGATTCGCCGTTGTTCAAAGCTTACGAAGCTCATCACTTCGATCATAAAATGTTCCTTTTTCTATCCGGTTTTGGAATATTTGTTTGTTTGTTTGTTCAGTTTTGTTATGCCTTCAGTTTTGCTGCGTTATCTGCAGGTTCTTTTCCGATGCTTTTTAAAGAAGAGATTTGGTTCGTTTTTGTTTTTTGTTTTTGTACATTTGTTATTCAATGCGCTTTGTGTGTGTGTGGTATATTTGGTTTACTGCTGAGTGTTGCTTTCGTTATTTTTTCAGAACATCAAACGACTATATTTACAACACAATTTCTATAACTATTTTTACCTCACTGCTTATATGTGTGTCTACTACATATTCTAGCACTATGTATCGTTCTGTGTGTCTATCTGTATCTTGTATCGTGTTTCTATCTATTTGTTCATCTAGCTGTATCTTTCTATGCTGTGATCGTTACTTTGACAGGTTTATCGTCCATCTAGTTACTCCTCTTTCAAAGACCCTCTTTCATTTCCTTGTTTTATGTTTCTCCACCTGTTCCAACCATCAATTCCTGTATCATTTCCATCTTTTCCTTAACATCCCACAACACAAATGTTCCCATCACACTACACTGTGTTTCAATTAAACGCAAAACTATTTCACTTTGGTGAAATGTACACCGCAATGTTTTCAAACCGAGTTTTAACAACCGAAGCAAGATCGTTTGATCACTGTGTGTGTGTTTTTTCTCTCCATTCCCTGCTGTCACCCCCAACTCGCTCCAGCCCCACAGCAATCGCAACGAATACCATTTGAAAGAAATATTTCTCATCTGCTAACTGAATTTTTCTCTATTTTTCTTCTCTTCTGTAGATGGTCACGCCTGATGCTCTATTTACCCTCTTTGGTATGTCCGCACACATTAAACACTACACTACTAGCTCCAACAAAGACAACCCTATACACTCACACACACACACACACATCCAGACACAGAAACACATACAAACTTCCTCACATACACACGACCACCTTTCCACCTGTCCAGCTACAAAAGACATGTGTTTACCAATTTTTGTTCGTGTTTGCCATAATTTGCCCAAAACCTCTCCCCATTGATTATATGTTTTGTTTTTGTTTTTCTCGTTTTTCCTTATTATTGTTTATGTATCTGTAACCGAATTTCTACTTACAACTACTTTCCACTGCATTAGTGTGTTTTATTGCTTTTGTTTAGTTGATTATTTGCTTTACTTCGTTTTGTGTGTGTGGATTTCAAATGTTTCGATTCAGCGATTCCGTCCGTACTCAGCGGTTCAAGGATGCTTTCTCTCGTGCGAGTTTGTTTGTTTGCATTCCGACTTTCACTCTTTGTAACAGCAAACAAAACTCAAATATGGCGGCGAAATTAAGAAGAACTAGATCTTTAAGCTAGTGGCAAATATTTGAAATTCATCATTACTCATCGCTTCGTTTTCCTAGACAGCTGTCCCGCAAATGGAGATGAAATTTTTATAACAGCGACAGGTTAACCGAAAGAATTGAGCCACGATTGGCGTCGGAAAGTTGAAGTCTTTATTTCATTCGCGTTCGACCATTTACATAATGTTCACTACCGTGTATGTGTGTGCGGTGTGTGTTCTTTTTTTCTATTTCTTTCAGATTATGCTCCCATTCTTCACTTTGTTGTCCTTCGTCTTCGTCGGGTTGCGAAACGAACACCGTTCCACCTGTGCTTGTAAGAGGCAAAAACTTTTATCGTCCTCCAAATCCCAAAACGTGGTGTCAAATGCGTGCAGCGCAAAGTGATGCGCCTGGGTGCTGCTCCGTCCCGACCGAATCCAGCAGCATAACCCTCCGTTTTCACCATAATCGGTTTCACACCCGGAGCACAGTAGTAGTTTAGGGCTTCACTGTAAAACCGTGCCCACCGAGCATCCCATTTTCCCATCGCGCAAACATAAGCGCTGTCAGTTGCTTGTCAAATTTAGCGATGGAGATCGTGCTTCATCCTGCCCAACCGCTGCGGTTTTTATATTTTTCCGGCCCGGGGAAAACCCACCGTTCTCAACCGCAACGGTGACAGCAACAGTATCCAAGAAATGCTCCAGAGAAACACCAACGAGAAGCGATCCCCTCATCTGTTTCGGTGTTGGGTACGGGCAAGGGCAGGCACACCGGTTGCTGCTTTCCTGTTCGTTTTCCTCCTTCGGAAGGGCAAATATTTCACGAATCCTTTCCTTCAGTTTTGCTCCTCGTTTTCTTGTTGCGCCAGTGTGTGCAGCGTGTGCTGTTCCCGGGTTCAGGAAATTCAGGAAACCATACGAGTCAAAAACTGGGCTACCCGGCAGGGCATACTCGGCAGGAAACGACTCGTTAGCGTGTGACATATACTGGCTGCGCTTCTTATTATCAACAGGGATGGCTTTCGCTTTTTTTCCTGTTTTGAGCTTGAATGAAGAAACGACGCTGTCTTGCTGTAGTCTGTCATTAAGGTTTCGGTTACTTTTGCAGGAGGGTTTCCCGTCTCGAGGGAATTTCGGGATGAGTTTCACTTTATTTTTAGTTTGGTTTCTTTCCGCCTAAATCTACACAACCACGTGGAGGAAAGCTTTTACTATCGTATCATCGCACAAGAAAGATCATATTTCTTACCCTTTTTTCCACGGTAGAAGGACCAGGCACCTGTTGTTTGTGTTCCGTATGACCTCACATACAGGGTTGAAAGATTCATCGGTGTAGTATTACACACACGCACGCACAAAAGGAAAAATTCAATTCCTCCCAATCCTTACAACGCTCGATAGTTGGAAGAAACGATACGTCCTTATCCCAAGAGAACTTCCTTACATTGAACGGTAGGAAAGAAAACTCAACTCCCGATCGCAGGTAGATGCTTTTAAACCATCGAATCCGATCCGTTTTCGAATCCTTCCGCCTTTGCCATTGTCGGGTTGGGAAATTGAATTTGGACGTAACGAAAATGGAATATTACTTTTTCCCCCTGTTGCGCATCGGCCTTCTTGTTGCTGCTGCTCTTACTCCACAAGTTGAAGCCTTCCTTAACCCTCGCACACATACACACGTTTGCGCATACCTATTTGTCAAGAAACGAGTCGAATAAAGATTAGCCGATTCGAGTGAGGTTTCTACTTGCTGTGATTTGAGTTCACATTATCCGTGTTTCCTCGGCTGAGCAAAGCAAAACACGTGAACCTGTTCAATCTGTTCGAACTGGAAACCGGTGCAAGAAGCAGCAGCAGCAGCAAGCAGATGCATCTCGGTTGTCGACAAAAAAAAGAAGTAAACACTAACGAGGACAGACAAATGAGAATTGCTTTCGAATTGATTGCTGCTCACCCTCTGCTTAAGGATAACAATTTCATATTTTTGTCTGCATCTTATTCTTCCAACTTCAACTCCCTTTTTGCACTTTTGACAACAATTCGGTACACCTGCAGAAGGTGGAAGTTGCGACGACGTCTCTGAAGTTTAAGCTGACACAGCTTGCACTACCGGAAAGTTCGAGATCAATCGTCTAAGAATCCGGTGTGTGTGTGTGTCGTCTTGCTTTGAAGAAAGGTACAAGTTTTCATCCATCTCTCGAACGAACACACACGCATTTCCTGTTTGTGTATCTGTGTGTTGGAAATTAATATATTCACAATCTTCCCAATTACACAAACTTTGGTCGCTTTTGCATCAACCTCTAGCGTTGTCTGCTGGTTGCTTTTCTAGAAGAAACGATCAAGCTGCCAGCGCACCATCGCTTGGGACTTCTGAGTGACTTTACAGGAAAAGCCACTTTCTGGCCAGTGGTGCTCGCCTTCTTATGGTCCATAGTTTGCTCTGCAAACTTTCACCTTAAGACAGCTGCGTGTGTTCGGTTTGTGTCGGTGTGTTTTTCGGTGAGAAGAAGTTTTTGCAATATTGGTTCCCACATGGGTATTGGTTGCCTTATCGATTGCTAAGACTTGAGCAATGCTGACAGACGAGGTTCGGCTCCTTTCACATTGCGCTTCAAATTTAGCATCGGAGGAAAACTTTGCCTCTGCCGGATTTTGTTTCAGCCATTGTCATATCTATATGAGATGAAATAATGTTATTTGGTACTTTAATTCCATTGCATGAATATATCTTCGTTTTTATCTGGTTAAAGTTAAATAAATACAAAAATGCTCACAATTTTTAAATCATTTAAACACTTCTTTTACGGGATCGATCTGTTCTGAACTTTAATCCAGTATTCTTCATACAAATGCTGGCGCTTTTGCACAAGCCGAGCCTCAGCCGAAAGTCCTCCAAAATAAAATAAACTTCCCAAATGTGGTTGAAACATACAAAAAAGAACCAAATAAACGAAAATACACCGATGACGAAGCGAAAAACCGCGTACTGGCGAGAAGGGGACCGCCAGTCAATTGGTGACACTGCCATGTCATCACTTTCAAGTACCTTCTATTCAACCCGACCGCGCCAGTTTGTGTGGTCGTTGCCTTCCACTACTGACGACATCCTTACAACATGAAAAATGTAAACATGATGGAAACGGGGGAAGCGAATAATAAAAGCATATCGACCTCAACCAAAACATGCCGATGCAAAAAAAAACCGGACGGAATGTGCAAACCGCGAAGGAATGAGATGTATTTTACGTTTTATTTTGTTGGTAGGAAGTATAGTTAAAAATGTGACTTCTTTCGACCAGCACGAAGCTCGGGATGGATTCCTGTTGAATGTGCTGTACGTTCTTTTTTTTCGGTCTGTCTGTCCACCGGTTAGTTATGTACAACACGATGCTCGAACCACGTTCCTTAAGAAACGCCTTATCCTCGTCAGTAAAGATGCCGTTGTGGTGTAATGATGCCGGGACGGTTTATTTTTCCGCTGCCACGATCGTGATGATGATATTTTTTCGAGTGGCCGGAAAATGTAACAAATTTCTTTCCATCGTCGTTAGCAGCGTTCGACGATGAAAACGAGGTCGAAAACGGGTGACGTTAATCTAGAGCGGAGAAAAATTGAACGTTGAGTAATCGTGCAACAACCGGTAACAACAATTACAGGACGATATGCTTTCTATTCTTGTGCTGTAGTTGAAAACAAATTAAACGATCACATGCGAACGGCTTAAGTACAGGTAGGATTAAATGTTTGTCTGTTGCTGGCATTTGGTTTCTTTCCGAAACTCTACCTAAGTCCTTTCAACCACTAAAAGCTTGTGCAACACTAGCACAAGGAATGGGTTTCATCATATTTCCCGATCGGAAGCAATTTCGTTGGTGAAGTGTGCTCGATTTATTCTCGTTTTGAAGACAGACGAAGGTCTTATGGTGGCTTTAATCCGTTTTACCAAGTGATCCCAGCAAAAATCCCAGATATTTACTGTTCTGTAGCTGCAATGTTCTTCCAATAGAAATGAAGCTTACTTAATGCGCTTGAAATTTTCCTTCTAGATTAGGGTATTACTTCCTTTAAGTGTTTAAAATCTTATACCCATTGACATGACAGATGTGTTATAGTCTGATGAGAGTAGATGATGTTGAATTTTTCATATAAAATATCAATGCTTCTTAAGTAATGCTATTTGATTGCAGACTCAAAAATTGCCATCTCAATCAATCAGAGTAGGAAACGTAATAGTCGCAAGAGCTTTCCATTTAACTCTCGTAATCATAAAATTCTTATATTTTCCACTGCAAAAAAAATCACATCCTTTTCTGACCATTCTCAGGAAGCACTAGACCTGCCATCCAGTCTCATATAAACCGGTTGGCTTTGCTTTTCGCAACCTGCTTGTTCTCCCCGTTTTGCCAAGGTAATTCCAATTCTTAACAGAATTCCGAATCCTTCTGGCGATAAGCCAGAGACGGGTAGAAAATAGGCCAACCAAAGCAGCCGGCAAATGGAAACGGGAGCAAAACCCCACAGCAAAAGCATTTCTTTTAGCTAATTACCCAGCAAAGCCGAACCGAAGAAAATCAAGGCCGTCGCCCAGCATGCAGACAACAAGACAGCGGCGAGCAAAAAAGCCTATCCCGACGCACCTTCCAGTCTCTCTGCGCCAAACGCCATTTGTGCTTCGTGAGGCGTAATTTCGATTTCAGTTCACCGGAACGAACTCGCAGATTTCCCCCCTCCTCTGAACCTCCGTCCCGGGTTTCTAACCTCCTTCCCGGCTTTTCCTCCGGGCACTCACACTCTGTGTCGGGTTTTGTTGCCCGAAAAGGAAAACGAGACCCGAAACAAATTAATCCTTCTTCTTACCTTTTGTCCCATGCGCTGGCACCGAAACCGCAAGCGGTGGAGATGAAGGAAAGGGAGTGAGGGAGAGGGTTGGTTGGTAAGAATTACTTGTGGCAGTGTGCGCGTCCGTCCAACATGGATTCCAAAATTCGCTCCATCCGTCTGTGGATTCACCCCTAAGCCAATCCCTAGCCAATTTCAGCGTGTTGGCACCGTGCTGTGTGTGTATGTGCTGCAATGTTCTTCCAATAGAAATGAAGCTTACTTAATGCGCTTGAAATTTTCCTTCTAGATTAGGGTATTACTTCCTTTAAGTGTTTAAAATCTTATACCCATTGACATGACAGATGTGTTATAGTCTGATGAGAGTAGATGATGTTGAATTTTTCATATAAAATATCAATGCTTCTTAAGTAATGCTATTTGATTGCAGACTCAAAAATTGCCATCTCAATCAATCAGAGTAGGAAACGTAATAGTCGCAAGAGCTTTCCATTTAACTCTCGTAATCATAAAATTCTTATATTTTCCACTGCAAAAAAAATCACATCCTTTTCTGACCATTCTCAGGAAGCACTAGACCTGCCATCCAGTCTCATATAAACCGGTTGGCTTTGCTTTTCGCAACCTGCTTGTTCTCCCCGTTTTGCCAAGGTAATTCCAATTCTTAACAGAATTCCGAATCCTTCTGGCGATAAGCCAGAGACGGGTAGAAAATAGGCCAACCAAAGCAGCCGGCAAATGGAAACGGGAGCAAAACCCCACAGCAAAAGCATTTCTTTTAGCTAATTACCCAGCAAAGCCGAACCGAAGAAAATCAAGGCCGTCGCCCAGCATGCAGACAACAAGACAGCGGCGAGCAAAAAAGCCTATCCCGACGCACCTTCCAGTCTCTCTGCGCCAAACGCCATTTGTGCTTCGTGAGGCGTAATTTCGATTTCAGTTCACCGGAACGAACTCGCAGATTTCCCCCCTCCTCTGAACCTCCGTCCCGGGTTTCTAACCTCCTTCCCGGCTTTTCCTCCGGGCACTCACACTCTGTGTCGGGTTTTGTTGCCCGAAAAGGAAAACGAGACCCGAAACAAATTAATCCTTCTTCTTACCTTTTGTCCCATGCGCTGGCACCGAAACCGCAAGCGGTGGAGATGAAGGAAAGGGAGTGAGGGAGAGGGTTGGTTGGTAAGAATTACTTGTGGCAGTGTGCGCGTCCGTCCAACATGGATTCCAAAATTCGCTCCATCCGTCTGTGGATTCACCCCTAAGCCAATCCCTAGCCAATTTCAGCGTGTTGGCACCGTGCTGTGTGTGTATGTGGTCCCGTCCCGCTGCCTCAAACCACCTACCTTACTGTTCGTTCATGAGCCGTCACCTTTTCTAATTACCCGCACGCGTTTTGGCACCAAACTGGAACGCAACAGCAACCGGCGCGAGAGAGAGAGCTTTGTTGCCGGTAGCCGAGCGTGCGTAATTCCCGTACCTCCATAGACCAGCACGGTTGTTCCTGCTAGCAAACCGTCACTGTGTCATACCATCACTTCATAAATCATTCATAGAACCCATTCAATCCCACGGTCTAATCTTTCCCGCTGCCTCCACTACGACACACGCCCTTCCGTCCCTTTTCCAATTTTGGGGGACGATGGCGGTAGCCTAGTTAATCTTAATTTGTTTCGATGGATAAAAGGTACACAGGTCTGCATGTGTGTGTGAGTGTGCGCGCGTATTTGTGCTTTGCAATGGTGTGCGTGGATGTGTTGGCTAAAGGGTGTGTGCAGCATCGATTCCATTCTATGAGACTGTGAGGAAAAATAAATAAAATCACCCACTAACAAACATCACCACCACCCGCCCATGGCCCGTTTGCATTTCAGGGCGCGTTTTGTTGAAGGATTTGTGGGAATAGTCAGACAATTGAACCCTTTGAGAAACGATTCAGTTTGTAAAGTGGTTCTCATTTCAAGAGAAACGCTTGAAAAAGCTGGAAAATCCTCTTCTTCATAGACAGTTCAGAGTAATTTAGAGCAAATGTTTAATTTTATTAGAACTGTCGGCTCTGTGAAATATATTTTATGTAAAAGTAATATAAAACATATTAGTCTAATTTATATAAAAAAAACTCAATCGAAATGTCACCATCTGATGGATATTTTGTTTCATTGAATATGAATTTCGTTTCTGTCAAGTAGTGTTCCAACAGGCCTGTACATTTGAGCGGTTAGTTTACATTATCCAGTATTTCTTGTTGTGTTTAGATAAAACTGTAACTATTCGTTTCAAAATAGATCAAATAATGATCTGTTTAGTCGCTAATTCAATTTTGCACAACGATTCACAATGTTTAACAAAAAATTGTCTTTACCTGTTATAATTTACGACGACTGGTCTAAGAAATACTGTAAAGCTCGCTCGGTCAAGACTATTGAAATATCCTTAAACAAAAAGGAATTTAAATTTACTGATTTAAAATATTTATCATGTGTTATTTAACATGTAAGAAATTTAGAACGAAAACAGAAGCGAATTTTTAATTAAATAATTCTACAAACATGCTGTTTTATTACAAAGAAACACAGCGTTGTGTAAAAGCTCGCAAAAACTGAACAAACATTACCGTCCCTGTAAAGGGTTAAGCCTCTAATGGGAACCTGGGAGTGCAGAGTGTACAGAACGGTTGAAGAGAAACTGTTCCACTTCCACTCTTAGCTCAGGTGCTTATAAACGATCCGTTCCGTTCAGACACACTCAAGCGGGACCGAGCCATTTTTGTATCGGGACTCGGGAATCGAATCAATTTATATAAATTTGCACGTTTCGCTGCACATGATGCACATGTGCCACACAACAGCACACTCCATCACAGGTGGCTTCGATGGTGGTTCGGGGATCCGACGCTATATGCACAACACACTCTCAGGTGCACATATTGGCCACGATCTGCCTTCGAATCTCTTGCCAACGGAAAAGGATTTTTTCCTCGCTTCATATGCACACACACGCCATTTCCCGTGTTGCATCAACCATTACCATTCATCGGGCGAGAGAAAGGTGAATCATTCGGCCGCGTGTGTGTTGTGTGGTCGCGGCAGGATTATTGAGATTTTCGATCGAAAGATAGTTCACCGCTTTCGGATCGGTAGTTCGGGAGGGCGATAGGAAAGGCGCAGAGACGTTGGAAAGCTCTGGTACCTTTGTACCCCCTGTTCGGCAGCAGCCAAACGGTGGCCCGATGGTGGAAAACGGTTGTAACAAATCTTTTTCTCCCTCCACACAGCAAACAGTACGTTTCGCGCTACACGTACCAGTCGCCGGCTCAAGCTGCTGAACGATTTTGATGGATAGGATTCTTGCCGGAGGGAAAGTTTCACTTGGTTCGTTCGGTAGCGTATTTAAATTTTATGCACATCCCCCGAAATTGTGAACATGGTCGGCCCTGCCTGCCTTCCACCTTCCCTCCCTGCCGTAGTCGCGCAGCGGGCTAAAGCTTTAGGATAAAGCGTTTTTACCGGTTCGTGCCCGTACTGGCAAAGGTCGGGATTGGATGTTGCACGGTTCTGCAGTGGTGCATTTAATGAAAATGGTTCCGCTTTTCATTCGTTTTTTGCTGTCCCACTGTAAGCGCGCGGTGCCCGTAAGCGGGAATATGGGAAAACTTTAGGAGGAGGTGATGCGCTTCTTTTGTACGGGTTGAATGGTTTAATTTTTCCTGGATTTCCCTTGATAAAAGAAGTCTCTCGCTGCGTTTGTACAGTGCCGTTGCTTTTAGTTTAACTGCCAAATGTATTTTTCGTATTTGATGTGTGGCGCACTGACGCACTATTTGGCATACTTTTGCAAGCAGCAGTTTGAAAGGCATTCGCTCTTGAATTGTGTTTAATGTGTTTAATAATTTAATAACAATTGTGTCATTAATAATAGTAGCTTGGCTTTTATCAACTACTAGGCGTCTCCATTAAGGGATTTTTCTCTAAATATGTTATCATTGCTACAATCAAAGCGATGTTTTGAAATCGTGAACGTTTACAATTGTAGATAGTTTTGTAACGAAAAATGTGAATCCTTGATCTACATTTCAGCTATCGATTCACAACTGTTGATCTGTTACAAATTTTATGAACTACTGGGCGTCTCCATTACTGCAATGAAAAATCAATGTCGTACATATAATAAAAAAATAAGCAAAGCCCTTAAGCTTCTTTTCCAATAATCAATTTTTGAAGCAAAGCAATTGGCATGTTGAAAATTTGTTTTATTCCTTTTAGGTAGGTAAAATTTTTGAGCTGTGCCGTTTGCACTTCAACACAACTCTTTACTCAAAGCAACCTAGTAAATGATTAAAGGTGCAACCTTCAAAATTGCAACCCAAACGTATCATTCGTTTCGGCACATGTAAAAATAACATGAAATAGTATAAAAAATACCACGTTCTGCATGGACAGTTACTTGAACTCTTAATCTTATTAAAATCGTCCCTTTTTTGTGTCGAACATTGAAACGTTAAGACCTTGAACC
>KZ061852.1:0-91398 GCA_002091835.1 Anopheles maculatus
TTAACAGGGGAGGACCAAAGACTCGGTAGAAAATCCACAGCCGATAGAAAAGTTCCATTCGAAGATTGCAAAGTTCCATATGGTATTATCTATTTGAAACATTCCCTTACGCGATTTAACAATTTGAATATATGGATCAAAACCTTGGAAATGATTAAGCTAAAATAAAAATGCATTTTCTGTTATTCGTCCTTATATACGAAAACAAAATATATTGTTCTTGTTATAAACAAAGTCTTTTGTATTATTTACTGTAAGTTAATGAATGGCAACAAGTACTACAATTCAAGATTTTTTTGTAAAGAATAAATAAAACAAGTGAAAAGTCTTTTACTGTTAAAAGGTATTAATTTTTTTTTAAGTACATTTTACACTGAAAATCTTGTGTTATCATCGTAAACTGTTCGTTCGTGGTGCACATATTTTTTGATCACTAATCTTACAAAATACTCGCGTGGAAACGAGTTATAAGTGGATGTATTATATAAAAAGAAACAGACTAGTTCATAAATTCCGAAACCCTGTACATTTTAGCTAAATGAAACGAATTACTAACGATCGGTAAAGAGCGTATCAGAAGGGACGTATCTTCAGACGGAAAGAATACTGAATACAGACCATGGAAACTCTAGAGCATTATTGGTATAAGTACTGTAGAGATGAGTAAGTGATGAGTAATTTTCTTTCTTTTCTAAACATACGAAAGATGAAGCAAAACGAGCAAACCGCTTGTTCAACTGAGTATAAATTACTAAATCTAAATCTTGAATAGCAAGCTTTCCATTCGCTTCGAAACTAAATTCGAGAATATTCTTTACTAGAGTAACGTTGCGTACTCACATAGACACTTATGTTGAAGAAAATGGCAACAATATAACAGAGAAGAAACAAAAAAACATACAGGAAACAATAGCAACTAACACAAACCTGCAAATGAAATGATTTGTGCAGTTTAAAAGCAAAAACAAAGAAATGAACAAAAAAAAACAAACCAGACCACAAACATGTTGCTCTAGACATGCAGTTTATGCACATACCGCTCCAACACACGCTCTACTACTCTACATCATAAGCCTTTAGATGTAGACCCGTTACCGACCGTATTTTTCCGTACTTGATCATACGTTTTCTTTCCTTGCCAGCGTTCCGTGCGAAAAGTACACCCGGCCGGAACCCTAAACGGCCGGGTGCGCAAGCAAACTCTGACTTGCAAGCAGCGCAGTTCATTAGTTTAAGCAAAAACAAAAACCAAGAAACTATAACCCCAACCTAGGATTCGATACTAACTAATAAACAAACAAACTGTTCATCTGTTCTCGAGCAAGCAGAGAGAGACACACACACACACATACACAAACACATTGTAGCGAACCAAAAAAAAAAGCTATAAGTAATGTTAAATAATTTGAAACTAACGAAATGAAAAACTAGCTAAAATTAATGCATTTCGAAAGCGGCACGACAAACATAAGAGCGTGAACCCTTTGTTGCAAGTGAGAAAACTACTGTGTGCGCGGATGTGAAAAACCAACATATAGAACAAAAGAAAGGAAAACAAAATAAACATTACTACGAAAAATGTCGCCTGTATATTCCAAACCATAAGGTCCCCCCCCGGGGACGGGGGAGAGATTTAATTGTGTTTTCAATTGTTGATGACGTACCAAAACATTTGCTTTTACATGACGTGCCATTTAACCTTGAACTAATTAGCCATGCCGGTGAAGAATGTTTTGCTTTTGTGTATTTCTTTGTAGCAAAGCTTAATCTGCGAACCAGGCCCAGCCGTCTGTAATTTAGTTTACTTATTGATCAATGAGTACAAGTTCTTCACTTCGCTCTGAAGGTCTGCTCAAAGCAAACGAGGTAACCGGTCGGTCAGCTGGTACAACGACGAAGTGACAACAATCCATAAGCAATCGATTGGTGCACATTAGCTCGCTTTTAAATGGGACAACCATCACGCGCTCGTGTCCATCATGTGTCCGGTGGGGTGATAGCGGGAATATTTATGGAAAAGTAATTAGCCGAAACCAAAGGCGAACAAGGTTCGACAATGCAGATTGAGCTGCGTGACAAATCGTAAAGCTTGCACAGACTGTCTTGTCCCACCGGCTAAAGGATGGTAACAATGGTATCCTAGCGCCAGGAAAACCCCAAAAAACACCACTCAAAGGATCTAACGTGTGACCATTCTTCTTCTTCTTCTTCCTTGGCACTACAACCTCGTGAGGTCTTGGCCTGCTATTGCTAGCTCTCTGTGACTTATATTTTACCCGTGGCTGGATAGTCAGTCTTGCGTACGGGGAGGCGGTCCGCCGGGATTCGAACCCCGGTCCTGCCGTGTGAAGACCGGTGCCGCTATCGAATACACCACCGGGCCGCCCCACGTGTGACCATTACAGGACATAATTGTCGAGGTCGTGAATAGAGGCTTGAAAAAAAAAATCAACTACATTTTCAATTCGTTTACCTTTTTTTGGTGTGTTGCCCTTGAAGTCCTGTCACTGTTTGTTCCATCATAAGACGAGCAAGAAGCTCGACTCGACTGACGGTAGCCAGTATGTTAGGCACTCGGATGTCAGAGTGCCACCCCGGAGTCGGAAGTAATTGAGCCGTTTTCAGCGTTCCATTTGGAAGGCTATCCATTTTTTATACCCCCGGCGTTACAGCTGAGCTTTGGCAACTACGCTTTTGAGGGCGGACCAACAGAGACAGCCAAGCATGGAAGGTGCATAGACACAGTCAGACAAAATGATATTGACTACCTCGCATTAGCGCCTGGAATGTTTACACATACATGCAAAGGAGTGGCGATAAAGTACCCCTTGGTGTATACCGTTGGGAGATGAGATTACCCGTAAAAAGGACCTCATTACGGAGGTGAGCAGTAATGGCGCTTACACCGAGCCCGTAGACCCGGGCATCGTAGACGCTGGAGGACTAATCACCTGCACGGGCGGTACAGCGGTTCGATAAAAATCAATCAGCAGGTAGTATTGGTAGCAGGTTGAAGCCGGAGACGCGACAGGTGCCACCGGCACATTCAGATAGCCCAGACCTGGATACAACCGGCATGTAGGATTCAGTCGTTAGTTGCCGGTGGCTGTGCTCAGAGACACTGGCGGATGCGACACCGTGTGCCATAAATCGAATCCGATTAGCCAACTGTGAGCAAATTGAGCCATTTCGTCATCGCCAAAAGTCTGCTAATTTGTTAAATGATGTTTGACGCATACAGAAGGGTGTCTGATCGATCGTGAATCCATCATAAAGTGGTTATTTGATTTTAACCTGAGATAAAAATAAAACGGGCATACAACCAAGGAAGTTTGTTCAGTTGTGAAGTGAAGTGCAATCGAATAGCAACGCTTGAATGTAGCTTCTGTAGAGCAACCTAAACAAAATATGTTCATAAACACAACCTGACGGGCATACAACCACGGAAGTTTGTTCAGTTGTGAAGTGAAGTGCAATCGAATAGCAACGCTTGAATGTAGCTTCTGTAGAGCAACCTAAACAAAATATGTTGATAAACACAACCTGCTGAACCTTGTCCCGACTATATTGATTTGCTTTATTAAGTTGTGATTGTGCTTCTGCTACATCGAAACGAAACATCATGCAGATTTCTATCATTTCGGTACTGTGTATTGCTTTGGCGGTAGGCTTGACAACCGGAATTCCTTTATTTTACGAAAGGTGAGGTGAATGTTTTTAGTACTATCATGTTTTGATCCAGTTTTGGTGAGCTTCCGGATATCTAATGCATCTAATGGTTTTTCATACTGTTCCCCCTAAACAGCGCCAAAGTGTTGAATAAGGTGGAGTTTTCGGATCTCGGCATCGATGGTGATCGCATCGATCCGTTGATTGATGATTCCGAGGAAGAGCAACAGTTACGCAACATCACCGTAAGCAGTTACACGGATATTAATGATGCTGGGAAAAAGAGTGCAACGGAAAGTGTAGATGCAACCGAGGAAACTCAAAACGTGCTTAAAGTGACGGTTATTTCTACTAATGTTTTACCGGATGTGGATGCTACCGGTGTGCCACCCATTGCAACGACAGAAGCAACAAACGTAACGTTAACTACGACCGAAATGATAACAGCAACGACACCAGAGAGTACGACATTAGTGAATGATACAAGTGGTTATGTTATTCAAACAAGTGAAACATCGACGGCGGAAGTGGATATTGCTACACTGGCACTAGCTACAGAAGTAATGCCAAAGCTACCAACGTTAGATGATATCGAACCGAAAGAAGAGACTGTAACTGTGCACGATGGTATAACGATGACCACCGATATGATTGATAGCGATATAAGCTTTGGCGTTACAACAGCGTTATCAATAGTGGATGAAGAAAATCTGGCTGAAAAAGAAACGACAACTATTTTACCTACCACAGGACAACCAAATACTGCAGAAGTGTTTGTTAGTACAGTGGAATTAATAGAAACTACTTCAAAAGATGTGTTTTTGTCCTCGGAGGTTACTACTGAATTTGTGCTTACTACAACAACAGAACTTGGCAAGGAAAGTGAAACAGAGCCTACTTTCGTACAAACAACAGAAACTATTG
Source organism: Anopheles maculatus (assembly GCA_002091835.1). NCBI lineage: Eukaryota > Metazoa > Arthropoda > Insecta > Diptera > Culicidae > Anopheles > Anopheles maculatus. The sequence continues at coordinate 4,594 of KZ061852.1, forward strand.
CTCAAACCTCCGCTACTACACCGACAGAAGATCCTGAAAGTTACACGTTTACTACCGATACTACAGCAGAAACAGCAAGTGTGACAAATGCTTTAGCAGCAGATGGTGGAGAATTGTTGACAACAACCGTTGTTTCATCCACATTGACAGCAGAAGCTTCAGATGTTGCAACGGAAGAAATGGTCGGTTCAACCACTCTGGCAAGTTCTGAGACGAGCGCGACAGATAATGTATTTGTGCTGACGACAGATGCGACAACAAGTGCGACAGAGAATAACGAAATAATTGAAGTGAACGATACGGAGAGTGTTACAGTCGAATCAACAACCGCATATTATAGTTCTAGTGTAGAGGTTGAGAATCGGGAAGTGTTCACTACTCTTTCTTCTACTACGGTCGATTTAATAGCATACGGAAACAGTGCTGAAAAAAATGAAACGGAAAGTGATACAGTGCCAGAGTTTAGTGTAACTGAAACAACTACAGTAATTCAAACCACATTGATTACGGAAGCAGCCGTACTAAGTACAACAAGTGTTTTAGAACAGGATCTCACTACGATCACATCAGGTTTGGAATCGGAAGGAGTGTCTGTCACACCAGAGCTTACTACTGTTATTGAATTCGGTGAAACAACTACACCATTAATAGAAGATATCATTTCAACCACTAACATCGCTATCACTGAACAACCAACAGTGGCTACGAGAAGTGAATCAACGGAAGTTACAACTTCTTCTACATTTGAACTCGTTACGGAAATGATCACCGGCTTACAAACAAATTCCACTACTGAAAGCGAAACAGTAACTGACGATACAACAACAACCGAAAGTGAACCCGATACATTAAGTACTACAAATGAACCTACTGTAACGACGAGCATTAGTTTCACTAGTAATGAAATGGGAGAACAAACCGATTCTGAATTAGACGCGACAACAACGGTTGAAAATGAGCTTGAGGCCACAACGAGAAACTTAGCCGAAGGAGATGCTTTTACTACAACCGAAGAGGCGGCAAAGAAAGCTTCAGGGAATACATTTTCTACCGAATTTGATAATGAAGCTACAGCTGAATCATCAACAGCCAGAAACATTGAAATATCAGAAGAGAAAGAAACAACGCAACGTTCCGAAGGTGTAACGATCACAACCACAAATATCGAAATATTGTTAACTGAAACGACAACAAGTACCATCAACGAAGCTTCTCAGCAGCCCTCTAAAGCAACAAAGATGCTTTCAGAAAGAGAACCGATCGAAGATGAAATGACGATCACTCCTGATAGTTCTACAACTGGTGCCGAACAATCCTCTACTACTACTGCTACGGCGTTAACGATGGATACAGATTTGCCTTCGACCGATGTTAATCCTAGTGAAGAATCTATCATTCCATCGTCACAGTTTATAACAAAAGAATCTATTGATCACGAAGAAGAGCTGGAGGTTTCATCGAGTGCAACGATCACAATACTAGCTTTGGTTACTGCTCCTCCACCAACGCCAACGGTAAGAGATTCCACGAGCAAAAACAATGAAATCCCCACAACGATATCTATTCCAAGCCGATCGGTTATCCTAGAAGAAACAGAAGTGCATAATAAACCGGCCGTTGTTACCTTTCCCGATGCCACGGCAGATCCGGCAACCCCATCCACTGCTCCACCGCAACTTGTGGAGCAGGAAGTGTCCCTAGATGCACTAACAACACCGGATATGGACAGTGGTTCTCACACACATTGGCCAGGGCTGTGTTTTTCCTTACTATCGATACCACTTGTTACATTGCTGGTCTTTCTCCATTGATGCCTGTGTAGATGATTTTCGTATTTAAGTGATAGAAAAACCGTCCTAAAAAGTAAGCAAAAGTTTAATAAGAATCTTAACCAAATGGTTCGTTAAATGTTGAAGTGATTGTCGAAGTTTCGCTCACCTGAAAATGTAAGTTTACCCGCGATAATGTTCTATAATAAACCAATCGTTCTTTCACAAAACTATCACCACGTTGTCTATTTAAACTTAAGTGAACGTAGAATTCTTTCTTGAATAAAATGAAAGTGATCTTTTCGTCCCATGTTTGTAGTTTCAGACTTAATTTATTGATTTTCTGAGAGCTCTTTTCATTCTTGTACTGGTTTTTTCCGCTCTTTTACATTGGTTTCATTCGCACATTAGTTGAATTCCTCTGCATCCTTTGCACCCAACCCAACCCAACCCAATAACGCAGCTTTTTACACATGTCAAAAAGAAACTGTTTCTATTGTTTCTAGTAGAATTTCTCTCTTTCACACACGGTACACAATCTCTTTCTACTTTGCGCAAAGATCACGCGCCTCGCACTTGCTTTGCCACAGGAACACAGCTGTTGGTCGCTCGAGCTAGGGGAGGTGGAAAAAGGGTTTTTCCAGTTCTCCCCCCTACTTTTTCATCTCCGTTCGTTGCTTACTTATTATCTTGCTATCAGGTAATTCTGTGTGTGTATGTCCCTTCACTTCCTGTTTCTCGCCCATTTTCTAGCCCATTCTGCATTTACTTTCCGTATAACAACGCCGTGTCCTTCGACAAGTTAACATTCTTTTCAAGGTCTTCTCACATGCTTCGTTTGTTGTGTGTTAGCACAAACGATTTTCACTTCCATTGATGTATGTTATATGCTTCTATTATGAAAGATGTTTGGGTTTTCGTTTTCCGTTTGATGTTTCGTATGTCCTTACGCCCAAATGTATGCTGTTCTCGTGCTCCGTTCGTTTCTGTTCTATATTGGATTTCATCATTTTATGCTGTTTTCCACGTCGAAAATAACGCTCTTATCGTAGTTTTTTGTTTTGTTTTTGTTTAGCACATTTACATTCTGGTTACTCCTAGTGAGCCTTTGGGAGTCTTCGTTTTAATGAAGCTTTGTTATCGCACTCTCGAAGGATTATCAGAGTTTTTTAACAGAACGACAGGAAGTAAATAGAACCATAGAAAACAACTCAACACAAGATCATATCATAAGCAACTAATAATTGATTTATCGAACATGGAAAATGTTAGCGAGTGATCCCGCAATCCTGGTGATTGAAAGCTACACGTGCAACAAAGATTTCGTAAATCAAAGCCATTTAAAAGAAAGGTGCCGACGGTGTGACAGAATTTAATTGTTTTTTTGGGGGAACTCTACCCATCTACGATGTACGTTGCGCAATTGGGAAGGCCTTCTTCAGCTACAAATTCTGTTGTAGTTTTCGAAAGAAAAAAAAAAAACGATTGAGGGTATATTAATGAGGACTTCGTTAATGTTTTTCAAGCGGATTATCGCACAACAATTTGTTTTGCAGATTTAATCTTCTTAACAGCTGTATCTGCTCATAATGCGAACTAATAATTTCACCTAACGCGATTCATAATGGAGTTTGGAGTGCGGGGTGATCATCAATTGCATCCGGCACAATAAGTTGGAAGTTTGATTTGTGTTTTGCCCTTTCCGTTCAAAATGAATATTAAACATGGCAAGATCACCCAAAAACTTTTCTCTTACTGTTCCGATTAATTTTACGGGTAATTGTTTGAGTTCTTGACAAATCGTAACGTTACAGTCTCATGGTGAATGTTTCTCCACTTGCTAAAATGTATCCCGAAACACACGAAAAACGTACGCTAGTGGATAGTGTACGTTTTAGTGTGAAAAAAAAATAAAATGTATAAAAAATAATATAAAATTATATCAAAAGCAACAAAACGTTGCAAAATCGTAAGGTTTGTTGCAGTTAAGCAAATTGGGAGAGAAAAAAATCAGAAGGGTTCTTCAATTCCTACCACATAGTCAACGAGTAAATAGTAAAGTAAAGTGAAAAAACAAAACACTACACGATCAAACGGGCACATCGAGAAAAACGTTAGTTTAGCAAATGGTTTCGTAACGCTTAATCTTTAAACGAGTTCATCGTTAGGTATCACCTTTCTCTCTACTACATCCAGAACTTTGGCTGAAATGTTTTATGTGTGTATGTGTGTATGTGTTTTTTTTTGTGTCTCTGTATCACTCTTTCTAAACGACAAATATTTTGTATCCTCAACTAACACTGCACTTTTGGGATGGAAACTGCATGGCAGCTATCCAGGGGGGAATTGTATTCTCAATTCAACATGTAATATGCTTAACAACGGTCGAATGCGAATGCGGTCGAACCTCGACACACACCTCACCTTTACACAGTAACAATACACATCGATACACACACACACGCGGGGGTTTGCTGGGGATGTGCAATAGACATACCTCCTAAAGATCCCCCACCAGCGGGTGCTAACTATTACGGTGAGTTTTTTGTTGTGTTTTTTTTTTAGTATAATCACATTGGCTAATATTCATTTGAAATTGGTTTGCTTTTTAAGTTTCTCTTTCGACTCTTTTTGGATAAGTCTGCATCTGCAGGCGCTGATGATGCTCAGATGGATGTTTTTTTCTTCCTTGGACCAGTGCTACACAATGCTATCGGTATTGAACAGGTAGGCTGACAGTTTGTATACAGAACTATGCCATCTCGCGCCAACTATGACTGCGCCGTTTGACTACGGCTGCTGTTTACACACGGATTCCACGAGGACGGAATCTACGGAACAATTATTGCCTAGGATGGATTGGCGGCGGAAGCGATCGGATTTTACAACCTAGATAGTACAGCAAAACTACTCTGCGCTAGAGAGATTTGATCGTAGGTAGTGCTGCAGTGTGTCTATTCATTACGGTACACACACAGCGATAGTAGGGTTCGCTGGTAGACCAACTCGAAGCATTCGAAACACTGCCCCATTGCTAAAATTGGACCGGTGCAAGTGATTACGACACTGATATAATTTGGCTTTCGAGTAAAGATTGAGCGTATGTGTTGTGGGTGTGTTACATCGGAAAAATCAAAAGCAACAATTTGGCAGCATTAGGCATCGTCTTCAATGGTGTGTGGTAGATGATGGTATGACATGTCAATCTCCATTTTTTTTGGTATTAATTTATGGACCCTGTTACAATTATTCAGTGAATGGTGGCGGCAATTGACATCTTTCAAGTTTTAATATGATGTGTAAGATATTCCCATGAGCCTGATAAGGAATGTAATGTGTGAAACATTTTCTTTGCAGTAGAAAAAACCGAAAAAGGAAAACAACAAATCCACACACGAGGGTGTGTTTGTGCTTGTTGTGTGTGCGTGGCACAACACGGTTAGGAAAATAAAAATCTTCTCATATTGTTTTCGCGAGTTTTTAATTTACTCCGCCATTCTTTGATGGCCCATTGCGGATGGCTTGAGCTAGTGTAGATGTTTTGTTTTTATGCTGATAATAATTTTACCTGCGCGACTCATAACGCTACATAGAATCTCACTCTACACACACACACATACTACTAGCTTTTACCTGTTCTGCTGTTCATTTATCTGCTAACGATAAGTAAATTCGAATATCGCTACAATCTGTTAATGGTATTGTTGTGTTTTTGTTTTTGCTAATTGTTATCAATGTATGCCTGCTAAGGCTCATCAATACCATGCATGTTTTCTGATATTAATTTCCTTACGCTGCTTAGGTGTAACTTTTGATATACTTTCCGTATTTTTTTTGTTGCGCCGTGCCATACCTCCAATCTAATCAAAACCATTCAACGACGTATGCCGATTAGTTGAAGTTGAACTACCCACGCCACATGGCACAATCCGAAAACCGTTATCTGTTTGTCCCGCAACAGATTCCCGCGCCTGTCCGTCTGTCTGCCTATCCAACCTATCATTTCACTCTTTGCATAAGCAAAGGGCCCCGGCGGCATAAGAGCTCTTTTACTGTGTGCATATAGTTGCGTATATACCGTAGCATTGAACTGTTTTTGGCTAAACCTAGTGAGAAGAATGATAAAATTACAACTTATAGGCAAAAATTGGAACTAGCTGACGAATGATAGGCGATACTGCTTGCTAGTGGCTCCGTGAAAGATAAAACACCATTCGCCCCGAACTCGAACAAAAAGAAAGAACGCAATCTTTTGCACAATCCGAAAGCAGAAACAAACAACCCTGTAACCTTTCCTTCTCGGAGACTAGTAAGTGTTCGAAAAACATGTTCTGAGATGAGAATAAACTAGCGCACTATTGCAGTACAAAACTATTTCTATCTTAAAGTTGTTGCTTAAGTAACTAAAGTTCTGGAGATAAGATTAAGTGACCTTCGATGTGCTCTCAGCGGCGGATTCCATTCCATGCGTCCGCATCACATTCACTAGCCGAGTACTACTGCAGTTGCATTTCTTTGATTTTGCCGTTTGCGACCGTACAGGTGGCGCAATGTTTACTCAAGCAAGGCCCAGCCTTATGAATGAATGCGTAGCCAGCGTTGTTCTTGCTGCCTTACCTAACGTATCTCGCTGGCCGCGTTTTGTTTTTCTCTCTGTCACTCTATTATTGCTGTTTTCCTACTAGCAGCAGGGATGGAAAACCCGTCTGCTGGATGCTTACGGTAAGACAATCGCGCGAAGGGCCATCATAAAACCAGCACTTAGTAGGGCCGCCACCGGAACGGTAACTACCCACGCATACACGATGTTACGGAACAATCCCCAATCGACGGCTTTCTGTTGCGCCGTTACGGCGTGATGGTGCGGATGTTTACTGTTTTCGCTCGACATTGGCCGTGAGTTTGCTTGGCCGACAAACACGACCGAGCCCACCTTACAGTGAGTTGTGGAGATGGGTAAACCGATCTTGGACGCGATTAGCACGGTTAGGGCGGCACCGATTTCGATGGTAAAACCACTGAGAAGGACCAAAAGTAAGATATAAAATGCCCGATTAATCGTTTTCTCAATTTCCCATCATAAACTGCTAAAATATACTTACGTCGATGGAGTAATTTTTGTGAGATCATTACCGATCGTTTCGATCACACGCCGACCCCACAGCCACAAACCAACCGAGATGCCCAATCCTCCGTACAGCAGTATCAACAGTGGAGTTTCCGATTGTTGCAGTACCGAACCTTCGCGGTAGATCATAAACAGAGCGATCAGTGGTCCAATAGCATTGCTGTAACGAATAGTAAAAAAGTATTGAAATAGGAAACACGATTATAAAGAAAAATAAATGGTGTTGCTTTTGTATAGACCTACCTGACATCATTGCCACCGTGTGCGAAGCTACCAAAGGTAGCAGTGAGAACCTGCAGGAATGAGAACAGTTTCGACACGTCCTCATTCTCTTCAGCCGGCTTTTGCCGTCGGTTGTCCTCCTCCGAACCTTCCTTCGCACCAATCAATGGTACTTTGCTCGAGTTCGGGGACAGCGTTGCACTGATAAGCGGATGTTCCAAACCGGCAGCTGCTTCAATCTTGCACATATCTGTCTTTTTGATGTCCTGATCAGTACTGCTCAACAACACATTCTGTGGCATTAGGGCATAGTCCGTTACCGGGAGGGTACTATCGCTTTTTGGACTGGTGGGCGATTTGCCGTTCTGTAGCGCGATCACGGTCGGTTGCTCTCTGCAAAGTACAGTGGTACAGCATAAGGAAACATGGATTAGCACGGTTAGGGCGGCACCGATTTCGATGGTAAAACCACTGAGAAGGACCAAAAGTAAGATATAAAATGCCCGATTAATCGTTTTCTCAATTTCCCATCATAAACTGCTAAAATATACTTACGTCGATGGAGTAATTTTTGTGAGATCATTACCGATCGTTTCGATCACACGCCGACCCCACAGCCACAAACCAACCGAGATGCCCAATCCTCCATACAGCAGTATCAACAGTGGAGTTTCCGATTGTTGCAGTACCGAACCTTCGCGGTATATCATAAACAGAGCGATCAGTGGCCCAATAGCATTGCTGTAACGAATAGTAAAAAAGTATTGAAGTAGGAAACACGATTATAAAAAATAAATGGTGTTGCTTTTGTATAGACCTACCTGACATCATTGCCACCGTGTGCGAAGCTACCAAAGGTAGCAGTGAGAACCTGCAGGAATGAGAACAGTTTCGACACGTCCTCATTCTCTTCAGCCGGCTTTTGCCGTCGGTTGTCCTCCTCCGAACCTTCCTTCGCACCAATCAATGGTACTTTGCTCGAGTTCGGGGACAGCGTTGCACTGATAAGCGGATGTTCCAAACCGGCAGCTGCTTCAATCTTGCACATATCTGTCTTTTTGATGTCCTGATCAGTACTGCTCAACAACACATTCTGTGGCATTAGGGCATAGTCCGTTACCGGGAGGGTACTATCGCTTTTTGGACTGGTGGGCGATTTGCCGTTCTGTAGCGCGATCACGGTCGGTTGCTCTCTGCAAAGTACAGTGGTACAGCATAAGGAAACATGACACTACTGTGGCCGCCATTTATGACATTTATGAACTATCGATATTGTACGTAATGGGTAAAATATAATGAAAGATCGAAAACCGTGAGCTCACACTAACTTACTTTAATCCACCATTGCTTAGATGTCCGGAGTCGGGCGATTTCGGCGATACGTTCGTACTGTTGCGCCGGTCAAAATAGGTGCCAAGATGGAAACGTCCATTGCCGTGGTACGACTGAAGCTCGTCGATGTAGTTCAAGCTAGTCACCGTTAGGTCTGTATTGTCAAGGCTCGTCTTGTCCTGCGCACCGAGCAAGCTGTTTGCCTTCTTCACAATCTCCGGGTTGAAGCTATACGGGCCACCAATACCGGCTACCGTCAGGTCATTGGAGAGCTTCTTCACCAGTCCATTCTGTGGGGCCTGCTGTTGATGCTGAGAGGACAGCGACACCAGCTCGGTCGTCTCGGTAATCGCTGGGAGTGCTTTTCCATCACTCGCCACCAGCGATAGGGGCCGCTTTGCCCGGCGCGGACTACCGTTCGATGACGAATCGCCGTCCGAGTCGCCGAGCATAAACTCGGTCTTGTTCGCACCGTCCGCACCGTTGATAATCTTGCGTCTTTGCCACGGCACAATTACCATCCGCACCATAATTAGCACGATCAAGCCAAGCGTCACGCTGACCACGAGCGCCACCCACAGCGGGATGTTATCCATGTACAGCACTGGAATCGATATAATTACCGTGGTGAGTGTCAAACGGCACCACCCGACACTATCTAGCGAGCCCGCTAGCTTGCTACATTCACACTACCATCTAATGGTTGCTTACATTTTGGTCCATCGTGCACGATACTAAAAACATTCACAGCCAATGTCGCACCATAGAACAGCGGCAACGCGAACAGTCCGGCCTCCAGTGGATTCTTCGCGTGCAGGATGAATCGGCGGATCAGCCAGAACAGCACCGCGCTCACCAAACCGCTCAGTACGGGCGAGATGAACCAGGAACCGATAATCGTAAGCAGTGTGTTCCACTTCAGTCCTTGCGTGCCGCGTGCCACCAGGCTGAAACCGATCGTCGATCCCACTATGCTGTGGGTGCCGGAGATGGGCATTTTGAAGAACGTTGCCACCAGCAGCCACAACGCCGAGCTTCCCAAAGCCGACAGGCAGCCGAGCATTAGTTCGATTTCGCTACCCCGGTACATCTCCACCTCCAGGATACCTTTCCGCATCGTATCGGACACTTTGTAGCCTACCAGAGGAAAAAAGAAGCATAGATTAATGAAAGATCAAATGGGCGCTCGCCAACACTCAGTATCTACATACCTATCAATACAGCACCGGACACTTCGCATACGGTTGCCAACCAGCAGGCTTGGCGTATGCTCAGCACACCCGAACCAACGCTGGTACCGAACGAGTTGGCAACATCGTTCGCACCGATACCGAACGCCAGAATGAACGCTATCACAAAGCCGAGAATCACCAGCCATAGTATTTCCGGTGAAAAGGGTTCCATTTTGCTCGTTTGTTTTGCACTTGGGAATTTAAGCTTCCGATACAGACGATAACGAACTTAAACGATTGACTTTGAGAGTTATATTCCAAACAGGGATGGAAGTTATCTAACGATCCAAGATTTAACCGACCAGCGTTTTTGGATAGAAATGCTCCGATCAGCCGAAAGTGGAGTGTGTGTGTGTTTGTTTTGTTTTTGTTGTTGTGGTTGAGACAAACTAACGTATTAAGAGACAGACAGAAATTGTCTTTGCTAAAAAATACTTGCCCGTGTCCGGAAAGACACTAAAGCAAACAATGTAATGTTACAATCTGAGATAATGGTTTTTTTAACAAAACAAAAAAAGCTTTGCTTTTTACTTAATTAAAATCGATCAGAGGGGATGCGGCGTGGTGTATCAAGTCTTATTCAATCACGTTCAAAAGGAAGATGTCTTCTTTAGGAGGTGCCGTCGCTTTTAAGCTAATAGTTAAACTCTACGCGAGTTTTGTTTTGCAACTTTTTTAAGTTTGTGGCTTAAGGGGTTTCCTTTACTTCATCGAAGCTGCGGCTCTTTATTCAAATTGTGCCAAAATTAATCAAAATGCGCCACTTCCTCACGATCCCAGTTTTTTGTTTGTTTATTTGCAATAATGATCACTACACACACACGCACAACTGCAACAGTGTGCTCCTGTTTTAAGCGCGTTAGTGTTAAAATTATTAAGTATTTATAGTAATGCCTAATACGAGTGTGTACTTTAATGTATGAGCTACACTTAAAACAGTTTGTTAAGTAACGGAATCAACGATAAGAGAATGAAATTGACTTTCACAAACGAAACTTCCGACAAATCCAGAATGCAAGCACAATCAATCGAAATTGTTTCGCTTATTCTTCCGACCCAGCAGTACACAGGGAAGAAACGATAAATGGTATCACAAAAAGGATGCGAAGATACACACTAGATCTTGCTTGAAGAAAAACTAGCTAAAGTGGCAATATGCAAGTATATATATATGTACGTCGGAAAGGGGTTGTGAAAAACTAACAATCAAATACAAGTAATGTGCGAGTGAACGAAAAAGAATGGAAAAAACCAAGAATGCAGATATTGTACCTTAAAAACGTTAAGTTAGTAAATTCTTGTAATGACCACCGACAAACACGAAGATGGACACAACAGCGGTTACTAACTAGCGTTTTAATTTGACAATATCTGGTAGGCAGAGTTTTGTAAAAACAGCCATCGTTTCAAGAAGTGGGTTTGGAGGCGGGTGTTGTCGGTGGTGCTTACGCCCCAGAGACAAACGTGTCGCGCAGCTACGGCAGACGCCGCGTACCTCGGGAGTGCTGAAGCTTCCGGAACTCGGAAAGCCACTCAAAGAAGGTTTGTCTCCGTTCTGAACGGATAGGTAGGGTAGGGTTTACTGTTTTACAACACCACACGCAGCCACTCCTGGCAACGCTGCTCTATCTTTCGACTGGTAGGAGTTTTATAATGTTGTTCAGCTAAGAAAAAAAAAACTGTTTCCTCCTGAAGGAATTCTCCGCCAGATCTCTCGTTAAGTGTCGTCAAACAGTCCCCAGGCTAGCTTAATATCCGCCGGAATTAATTGCATCCACGATCGAAACGGAGTACTGTTTCAGCTACTTTCGGTCACTTCGTTCCGGATGTGTATGATCATTTCTGAAAGTGGAAAAGAAAACATAAAATTTTGATTATTAAATTTCAATTTGCGATTCGAAAACAGTTACAGCAAAACTACACCAAAAAATGTATCCTAGAATGTCGGCTGAAGATTTATTATCATAGTCCGCCCTAAATCTAGCGACAACCTACACCAACAACTGCAATGATCAGTATGAAGCAGACAAGCTTCCCATGCTCATCATCCATAAACAGACCAGGGTGCATCCGGTTGTTGATTGCACTTGGCCGAGAAAACGCTCTGACAGCTGCTGCACACAGCCGAACCGCGGTTGCAGCACACGACAGGACATAAACATTTTGAAGGTCAAGTTCAGGTGAACCTGTCGAGTTGTCCACGCGATTGATGTTGATTTCTCGTGGCCGTTTTCCATGCAATTTTATTAAGATAGTTTTCATAGGCGTTCTGTAATCACATTCCTGTGATTATTACTCACTTGTGGACGAGGAAAACCAAAACCCCTGCTCGAGTTCGGTAATTAAACTTTCATTTCATCATTAAAGTAACAATGTAACAACTGGTTTACACGTTCAAACATCCTGATTAGCCTCAGGCAGATCGTATAGCCGGTTTGTTTTGCAAACTTCTTTTGCACTGAGCCGGTGCGGTGCACGTACACAATTCTACTTGCATCCAGCAGCAATACACAAACGAACACTAAACAAACCAGTTCGTTCTAGGTTATTTGCGTCATATTTACGCGACGTTTCATATATTTTCCTTCTAATGTAAAATATAAATAATTGCTCAATTTATTACTCAAGCAAGAAAGCCGAACACCCAACCTACCAACCAGCAAACGGGCAATCACTTTCCGCTTATGATAGGCTCCAGATACGTCAAAACTGAGGTCAAGGTTTCATAATGGATGAGCGCAAAAAACGCGTACGTTGATCGAAGAAGAAGTGATGCTGAGGCCGAACTCGCCTTCGCCGTTGGTCAGCAATGTTCAACAAAATAATCGAATTTATTTGCCTCTGATGGGTGGCACGGTACAGTGATCAATTCTGCGCTGAACTTGACACGATGGTCGGGGTGTAACGTACCCTTCCGCGGGCGGGGTTGGAGCGTGCAAAGAGCCACAACGAAAGTTTTTCGTCCTATTCGAGCAGACGCTCGTTTACCCACCGATTGGCAGTAAGTCGAGCAGCAGCAGCAGCACGCCGATGTGCGTGAAATCATTTCCACTATTCTATGTGGTGTTGGTGAGAGGAGGAACCATTTCTTTAAATACCACACACGTCTCTTTTCGCGCATTTGACCTTTTTATACACACGCGACCACATTCGATGATCTACGACGACGACAGCGAAGAAGACGAACTGCTGTGTTGATGATGATGGCGCGGTAAAAAATAAATAACGTGCTCAATTCGCGTGATCGAGGCGTTGAACGACGACGACAGGGAGAGCATTCTCTGCATTATAAAGCCCTCTTCGGTTGTGGTGGCTGGCCGGGGCGGTGCATGGCGCTTTTGGTTTGGTTTTAATTTCTGCACTTAAACCATTTCTCTTCATGTTGTTCTGTGTATCTATTTTGATGTCTAGACACACACACACACACACACACACACCAAACTCAATGTCAGTCCGTTTTAAGCGAATTGTACGGCGTAACACGCAGCGGTGTTTCATTAAAAATGCTTTAATTTGAAGAACCTGATTTGCCCATTCTTTGCACAGATGAATTAAAAATTTTAGACGCACTTATTTCATTCCGTTCACCTTCAGGCAATGACATTGGTTTGGCGTTGAACAGGAACATTGTAGTAATACAGTAACAGAAACACTGTAGCATACGTACACAACTGTATGAATGGAGTGATGCTTTGCAAGGGATGCTTCACTATCTCTTATGTACTGTTGATAGCTATTGCATCACGCCATAGCATAAAAAGGAAGCTGATAGAAATAAAACATCGGCCAATAATAATAGACCGACAGAATCCTGACCAAATACAGCTTTACAGAACGCTACTATAGATAACCTAGATTGACTTGTTTTACATAAAACCATTATCAAACCTTTATTTTATACAACTTGCCATCCTCTTTTTGGCTGGCTGATGTAAGACATTGTTAGGTTGTGGTCTAAAATTAACATGCCTCCATTTCACCCATCGCTCAAAGTTCTTATCACCTCGTAAATGTTTAACCCGGTGGACGAACGAACAGGTAACTGTGACTGCTAGCGCACATGTGCACATTTCAAAGTCATAATACGCACGACGGTTATAAATATATGACCTGATTTCAAATAATTTGCCAGATGATTTCTTGCCATCCAAATAAACATATACTGACGGTAATAGGTAGACGAGACACTCGCCAAAACAGAACCAAAGATAATTACCTTTTTCGTTATAAAAAAAAGCATCTTTTCTAATACCCACCATGTCACACATAACAAATAAACCCCAGACTAAGTGCCTTTTTGCAACATAACACATTACATGTTTTGCACAATTAATTAACATGTCGCTGAGTTTGAGTTCTTCCTGATGCTATCCTCCTCCTGCAGCGAATGTTGTTTGCCGTATGTTATAGATGTTTTGTTTTCGTGGCCATTTTCTTGCTTTTCTCTTTCGCTTGCAAACCACACCTACACAGCCTCAACGCCAACCGGGTTATATTTTTAAAAACGACACGCGATCTCCGACCTGCATTTCCTACGTTTATCCCACAAACGTTTCTTCCGTCGACGTTGTCGTCGCCGGATGTGTATCTACTTTTAGCTGACCGAACAGGAGACCATCATTTATATTATGGCCACTAGATTCGACAAAAATGGTTTACTTCCTCTGCGATCCCCATCCGATCGTCCATCTGCCGGCTGCTCGAGCTCGGTTCGAGCAGGTTTACGTTTTAATCATCGATAATCTTGTGCCGCTGTCAGTCTATCAATCCGTACCTTCATCTCGTGAACCGCTAATTGCCGGCTGCGGCAACCTTGCCCTCACGCATGGCTACGGTTTTCCCCCTGCTAGTCGAGGGTTTAGCATGGGTGGTGCACAGTGTATAATGGTTTGTTTTCTCTGTCTTGAAATCTTGTTTCTACGGATAGAGAAGAATCGTTGAAAAAAATCGCAAACAAAAGCGAAGCTCTGCACGTAAGAATGTAAAAAAAAACATTTACTATTTGTGCCATCTTTGAGACTGGGAGATATAAGCATATTTGTTTTGAAATATATTTGTATAAGCAAGTTGGATGAAAACAGGACGAGTTTTAGTGTACAAGAAAAGTATCGCATATGCATTGTGAAAATCGTCCTTTCGGTCCACTGTCACGTGCGATAAAATTACGATGGCCTTCCTTGTCTTTCCCGCTGGAGAACAGCAAGGAACCGAAGCTAAGAAACTTGATCATGACACAGTTCGCACCGTCCCCCATCGTCGAACCGTCAATGTCCGTCAATTGAGACGCTCTTGTCTGTCGGTCAAGTTTCTGATTTCTTATGACTGCAGCTGTCGCATCCAAGCGGATACAGTATCGGTGAAGGAGAGCCGATACTAAATATAAAACTGCACATTTGTTGTAAGTAACTGGATCCAGACTTTCTATTACTACTATTCGCTTCATTTGTTTGCTGTGGGTTGGCACAACTTATGATGACGTCAATCATTTCCGTTTGGGGGGTGTGATTTTGGTCGTGAGATGTCATCATAATTCAATGGTGCTTTAGTAAGCCACAAGCAGTTTCATGTACATTTGTACATTTAAAAGTGACACAAAATGTCCAATGATGTTATTGAAATTCTTATTACATCTATTCAAAAGTGGATGATGAAATTACATTTCGAACAAAAATAGTAACATTATTTGTGATAATATTACATTTCAAACCATCAATATTTCTAAGTAATGTAATAATTTATTGTTAAAAACAACTCTTCATCTTGAAGGTTTTATTTTCCCGCTAAATTTCACCATGAAAGATCCCTCATGACTTCACCGTATAAAAGAGCACAACACTGCTGGCATGATGTCATTTTGCAAGGCAAACTGGCAATAAAAACTTATTCGTGCTTTTGAGCAATACTCCCCCCATAATCTCAATTCCATGTTGTACCATTGAATTGCAATTGGACAATCCCAATCGTAAATTTTAATGGTTCTTAGAATTTATAAGCAACGTAACCAGTATGTCCCAATTTCGCTCAGCTCGGGGAATATTCTACAATAGAGAAGAGCTATATGTACCTATTAAGAAAATGATCCAACTATAGCTACTTTTTGTGATTAAGTCAACAAATAACAACACCCAATTGTAGCCGTGAAGATACGCCACCACATCACTGTATGCCAAGCGTAATTAATGATAGAACGCATTTGCTTATCACGTATCATCATCATAACACTGTCGCAATGCTGTCATCCAGATGTCAGATCCATGGTCTATGAGCCACAGGCCAAAGGCACCATACAAATTGAAACAGAACGTGACAACAGCTTCCGCCATTGAGTAAAGTCCATTTGTCAATCGGTAGCGATAAAAGGAGGCATGCGATTTTAATTTACAAAACGGTTCCCATGTACCAACAAACGTCGCCCTATCAAAATGGGACAGTTACTAGAGCAAAACGGGCGACAAATACAAAATCAAACAAAACAATCACCTGCACACGTTGCGATACCCGTGCATATCAACATCTGGTCGCGTTATCTCAGAAAAATGAGATATCGAACACTCTGGTACTACTCCTAGGTGCACCCCAAAGCACACTGACTAAAGTGCGCGGGACGAACAGACTCAAATGTGATAATTAACGTAAAACGTACAACGAAATTTGTGCCCGAAAGTCGTTGCGAAATTGTGGTAAAAATGTGTGTTGTTATCATATCTGCCAAGAATTGCCCTTGCTTCTGGATATTGATACAACACAAAGCGTGTACCACCACTAGAACTGGCCATTCTTTTTCTATTCTACAATGCAAAAAAAACAAGAAAACGTGGAACGTTCCAGCTCGAAAACATCAATAGCCCGTTTTGGGGTGTGGCGACACACATTGATGGTGATAAGCTGTGGTTTACTTCACATTGTCACGCCTCATGCGACAACATGATCATGGGGTGATCAGACGCCTAGGCATTTCCTGTATTTTCTACAAAAATGGCAAGGTCTCGTTTGCATGAGTTCCCCCGGCGGGACTAGATTTTCTCCCACGGCGCGCTAAAGAATCGTAAGCAAAACGGGGGCGAACACACGGATTGACCACCACGTTTGGTGCCGCCGGTTTGATGCTGGTTACACACATAGCTAGATCGGTACACCAGTCAGGTGGGTAGACGATAAGATGTCGGGGGCGCAGCTATGAGCATGCCAAGATACGGTTTGGTGATACCGCGGCGTGGTAGTTCTAATGCAAATCGGGGCAAGATCAAGACCAGATTCCAACCACCCAGCAGCAAAACAAAATCAAGCTAGATTCCTGTAACCCAACTCGCTGGGGAACCGTGTGCCAGGGAACTGGTTTAATGGTAAGTGAGCCCGCCCTTCAATCTGAGCGGTAAATTGATTAAAACCGTGCGGGTGGGTTCTATGGTGGCGCACCGTGTAGGTTTCGATAGCGACTAGATCACTTTCTACGTCGGGATTTCAAGGTTAACAGTGAGTACACTCATCCGGTGGCTCGGGGCAGGGCAAGTATATAGGCCAACATGCTCTAGCTAGGAATGTGCAAACCACTCTGACCATAAACTCGAACCAGAACCCCCTACATGTACAACCGAGCAGGATCCCGCCTATCAGACGTTGCCAGGAACTAGCAACAAACCCACCCCGATGGGCTCTACTCGGGGAACCATTGTTGAAAATTCGCTAATACAACGAATGGACTGAAGAGCAGGAAATGTGTTTGTGTTCCTTTCCGTCATCGGGCTAAAGGTTAGCTCTGATAGAGCAGTGCGTACCGTAGACTTCTCCGCGTCCTCTACGTTCGGTTGGCAAATGGCAATCCTTATCTCAGCACAACGAAACGGTGCACATTTCTGATTTTGATTAGCTAGCGACAGATTTATGACTATGAATCGCGCATTTTGTGTCCCAATGCACACCAACAAGGCACTAACGTAAGGTCACCAAATCTATCGTTTTGAAACAACATTTGAAAAAAACGGAAGCGTTTTTGCTTTTACGACAGGTACTTCAAGTTTTTTTTAAATTGATTTACAATCATAGAGTATTATAGAATCCGCATTTGCTCTTGTCGGAATTATTTGCAAAGGACCTAACTTTTACAAGAGATACAGAGCTAATAAGAGGTCTTAGAGTTCATTACCTCTCCATTTATATTTCTAACAGAATGTGAGACATGCTGTTTTTTTTTATCAACCACGGTATTTGCAATATGCGAAATAAATTACCCAAACTCTACCGCAAGATTGATTTCCATCGTTTGTTATACTCTTTCTCTCGCAAATAACATACAAATTCTACCATTACAACAAGCACAACTTGTACCGACTAGCCGTCACCGTCATCGAGACGTAATTAAAACGCCAAAACCGAAATCTCAGCCAACTGCACGGGGATTCGGATTGTGCGGTGCCATAAAGTTAAGCAGGGCAAAATAAATCAGTATCAAACAGTCGATGTATCAACGTGACGGCAAGAAACGTCAACCTCATCAAACCGGGACCAGCAGTTGTGCCAATTGCTGCTCAGCGAAGAGATAAAACCCGATTTCTTACAGTGCCATACTTTGTCGGCTCACTTCGACATTTCTGATGCCACCGTACAATGTTGTACACAAAAAGATGTTGCTGTTGTAGTACACATTTTTTTACACTAAAACAATGTGCAGAAGTCCATCGACAGCAAGCGCTGGCGCGGCAGGTCACACGACAAGCACCAGAGTGGTAATTTTACTTCTTTTTTGCAAAAAAAAAACCACCACAGTAGATGAACCGTAGAACGCAAGCTTCACGCGACATACGCGTGATTGATTGACGCAAAATTTCAGAGAAAACCCATTCAAAAATTTTTGGCCCACACGCACGCACGCAAACCGGGGGCAAACAGTAACACCAACTACACACATGGAAACGTTCTCGGAAGCTGGGTTAAAAAATACACTCAAGTCCGAGTTAGTTTTTTATGTATTTCCAACAGTTAAATTTAATAACACGCCAGTGACGCCGGAAGTGTACTTTACGTCACTGGCACAAAACTTAAGTGCGGTGGTCCACGAAGATGAATAGTTTGGAAAGGTCTTTTTTAATCGAAGCGTCTATCCGTGTTTGCTTTTGGAACACGTTTCACAAAAAACCCTGAAGGAAAGCGTGTCCCAACGCTACAAGAAGCAGACAATAAAACTGTCAGCCTTGAATCGAACCCTTTTCAGGAACAACCGAGAAATCGATTTCGCGAGCTAGAAAATTATCAACTCGTACGCTGCGAACGTTGCTAATCTTAATTTAAGCCACCAGAAGGGATGGAATTGACCAATCAGAAACACCACAGTATTCCGCACACAGTAATTCATCGATTGATCATTGATGTAATCGCCATTTTGAAAACTCTTACACTCACACTCCGCGTAGCCGTCGCTCGTGCGATCGCTTATCGCTCACCGCCGTTATAGACGATAATGCAAGAAATGTGCTGGCACATCGATCGTGTATCACTAAACGTTAACGGTTTGGTGTCAATGAACACCGGCACAGCAAAAACTTCCGATGCGTCGCCCGAATGCAATAAACACGTGCCCAGGCCAAACATTCGAGAGCATTCTGTGTGTTGCTTCACTTCAAAGGATGCTGCTGTCACTGTAGGTCATGGCGCGGGAAGCTTTTAATCCAGAGCTACATACGGCAGAGGCAAACTTATTTGGCTAACGGAACGCTGGACGCACAGTATCAAAGGCTTGCAACAAATCCAACTGATCCCGTGCGCCATCAGCAGAGCCAATTCCATGGGAAGAGAGTGAACGATCCCGGCGGCTGTACTGATGTTTCTAGGCTGCCACGTGCGTTCGACAATGTTGATTGCGCGCCATTTCGCTTGCTGTTGTGTATGGCGGGCGGATGTGTTGCTTTTTTTTGTCTGGATTTGTTGAAGCACTTTTTCATTGTGCGGCGTTGAAGCGAACCCAAACTCATTTCACAATACCTGTCCGTATTGTCATTTTCTGCCATGAGATGGAAGTTGGAGGCGCTTATTGATGTGAGACCCGGGGTATTGTAATATATGGGCACAAAAAATTGCTATTAGATTTGCGTAATTTTCCATTGTTGGTGAAATGATTGCTGATTCAAGCAAACATTCATTTCAGCTCAAACCAGGTAGGGTAGTGTGCCTCTCGAAAAGGCAACAGTTTTGTCGGCCGCAGAATATTAACACTGTGTAGCAGCTTCCAGAAGATCTTGTCCATTGCTTAGAACGCACCGTAACCGCTTCCGTACATAGTTCGCTAATGGTTAGCTTAAAAAAAACACACACACAGAAGCACAGGCGTGACGCATGGACTATAACTTACGTTTACGCGTTGTAGCCACGTGCTAGCAAACGGTAGTCATCGAAGTATTTCTGCAAAACAGCGTAACAACGCGGTTCACCAAACGAACAAAAAAAAAAGGCAGACGATACAGCACGTTCCGGCGATGTGTGGTGGCTGCTGCCGACAACGGTTTTGGTGCCGCGATGTTGAGGATCAATTTCGTCTTACCGTACTGGGCGCACTATTACACAACACTTTAACGACGGTTAATTAACCGGCTTCTTTCTAAGCTGTCAGTAGGATTTAAAACCGATTCGAATTTTGATCGATTTTTCAACGTTGAAGTTCCGTTGCACCGCGAAGTAATTACCTTTGTAGGGCACGGAAGTGGTGTCAGGAAACTATCCTTCGCTTTCACTGCCGAACTGCTCTGCGCCCTTTTGGTTTGCCGGATGAAAACGTTAGATGCAAAACCACGGACGACACTATCGCGCACACCGAATCGTTTTGATCGTCTGCACGAAAACAAACTTAAAACGTGCGTGCGTTTTAAGCGTTCGCCCCGGAACAATGTTCTACTAACGTGAGAGAGAACGAGAGAAAGGAGCTTGCGCACGCGCACCGCTAATAGCACTGCCGGCTCGTAATCAATCAGCACCACTGTCTGAAGACTGAATCATTCGAGCAGTATATATTTGGTTTTATTCAAGATTCTGCTCGAATCTCCCCGTTCTCTGCGGCACCCACCACCAGCCTCAGTAGTAGCGGGGTTTGCGTTGGTACCGTACCCACAGTATACGACACGCGAGCGAACAAGATACACTACGACGACGACGACGGCGGACGTATAATATCGCCGTACTCGACGATTGTGTGGTGGTAAATAAACCCGCCTGTGTGTATGCTCGTGATACGCGATCAAGCACAAAACCCGCGATGCTCGTACCCCTGGCGCGTACGTATAAGTGTGTGTGTCGAGGGTCGCACATTGCCATGCGGATCTGAGACTCTGTCTGATTACGCTCCGAATTCAGGCAAACCAATACGTGTGTGTGGTTTTTTTTTATGGAACCACCAACCATCATGCCGACGTAAGCGGATCGCGCAGCCGCACTGAGGGTTGACACGCGGGTAGAATCCGCAACCATGCGTCCACCCCTACATCAACCCCACAATTTCCTTACAGCTATAGTAGCTACACACCACTTACTGCTGCTTCGCGCGTATTTTGCACTCACCAACACCCCCAAAAACTCATCACACGCCCAAACGGGGTACCGATGTGGGGTGGTCGGACCATGCGGTGGAGCTTCCCACAATCTCCATCAACTCAACTCCACCGCTGCAGAATATGCTCGACTCTCCTTGAAACAACCGGCCGGTATGCGTAATATCGCCACTGCAAGATTCCTACGTAAGCACGTTTTTCGGCCGATCGTTTCGTGCGGAAAGGAGAGTATGATAGCACACAGCGAGACATAGCCATATATACCTGTGATAACCTGATGGGGGTACACATTTGCGGATTGTATTGCACGGGGTTTTGTCGAAGAAAATGGGAAGACGCAGCAAATTTCGGCGAACAAAAAACCCCCTCCTGAGCGGAAGAAGTGGCTATACGGCATTTTCCCGTTCACAGGCCTTAGATTGCGTTTCGCGTTCGGTCAAATGGAAGGCCCAAAGTTCAGCCTCGTGGCACACACCTCCCCTTCAATGCGGTTCCCTTTTCTCCTCAAGCGGGCGCGCCCCTCTGTGCGTTTCTTCAACTTCCACCGAGTTCCACCGGCTCGCTTCGCAAGCTTCAACCTTCATCACAACACCGCGGAACTAGACCAGGCCGGTGCTAACTCTCGCGCTCAGCGCTTGATGTGGTGGTGGTTGCACGGTGCGAACCATGCGCAAATATTTGCCAACAGTGCGCCTCTTAGTAGCCACCGCACACAGCGCTGTCCGACGGTTTGGGCCACCCGACCAACGATACACACAATTTGCAGAATCGCCCGTTCTTGGGCAGGGGGTTTCTCTCGAAAGAGAAAACATAAACCATTCGCGGGAGGAAAACGGACAAACTAAACCTACCAGTGCGCTTTGCGATGTTGCGTGGGGCGTATATAGCAAGAAGTCACCAGCCACACACTTTTACGACTTGTGGCGGAAGAGCTACGAAGTAGAGATGAAAATAAGTGACACCGAATGACATGTGTACCCAACGCTCCCTCCTCTCCCTGCACGGCGAGTGGAGCATTAGAGACGGTCGGGAGATTGTATACGTGCGGTGGATTAGAATAGCTGGCGTGTGAAAGAGAATCGGCAGCAGAATACTCACGTGCTTCTCACATGTAGCCGATGGAAGGCGACGTGAACGCAAAACTTGCTGCGCCCGGGAAGCGTTATCTCTGTGAGCAGTAAAGCACGAACTACCGGCAGTTATAATTGGTGATGACCATTAGTAATAGGCGGTAGTTAGTCAACAATGGGGTAATAATGTTATCAACTTGAAATTAAGTAAAAATTGCATTCACACATCAAAATTCCAATAATAGAACTTTTGCTAATAAGCATATGAATGTCGCTTTTTTCTTGACAATGTTTTTGTGAATTTTTTAAGCAATAAATCGTATTTACGACTTGTGGCGGAAGAGCTACGAAGTAGAGATGAAAATAAGTGACACCGAATGACATGTGTACCCAACGCTCCCTCCTCTCCCTGCACGGCGAGTGGAGCATTAGAGACGGTCGGGAGATTGTATACGTGCGGTGGATTAGAATAGCTGGCGTGTGAAAGAGAATCGGCAGCAGAATACTCACGTGCTTCTCACATGTAGCCGATGGAAGGCGACGTGAACGCAAAACTTGCTGCGCCCGGGAAGCGTTATCTCTGTGAGCAGTAAAGCACGAACTACCGGCAGTTATAATTGGTGATGACCATTAGTAATAGGCGGTAGTTAGTCAACAATGGGGTAATAATGTTATCAACTTGAAATTAAGTAAAAATTGCATTCACACATCAAAATTCCAATAATAGAACTTTTGCTAATAAGCATATGAATGTCGCTTTTTTCTTGACAATGTTTTTGTGAATTTTTTAAGCAATAAATCGTATACTAAACAAGAGCAAGCAAATAGCTTAGGTGATCAAAAATGGGAATAGTTCTGGGAAATTGCTTGACTAACAATTCCCATCAATTGTTTATAACCGGATGTTGAACAAATGTAAATACATTTTTATTTACATTCCAGTATGACGACGCCGTATTGTCAAACATAAATAAAGAAAGCTTATTAAATGTTGATTAAATAAAGTTAAGAGACAATTTATGTACTCTTGTCATATGAAAGTAACGAACAAAAGCCGTTAAAAAAGAAAATAAAAAGTTCGGTTTAAAGTGTACCGACTCATAGAGTAAAATTAACCGAATGACACAGCACTATTGTTACTTGAAACAATCAGATACTAATCATCGTACGCGGACAGTCATAGAGCAAAACAATTTCAACAGAAGGAACAGTCGGCAACGGGAGGGAACAACACGGCAAACACAGTTGACTCTCACGCGAAACCAATCATACGTCTAATCGTCATGCAAAACGTGCCTTCATACATGTAGTGTGCATACACAGTTGTACTCAGCACCCAGCCACAAGTGTGAAAGAATCAAATATTGATGAAAGCAATTTATTGCTGACGTAAATTACAATAAAATACCGAAATACCGTCACTTCCTGATCCTCGTGATCTACCGACGGACGCAAGTTTAGAGAAGAGTTATTTTACCAAAATGTATCACTTGTCGAAAATCGCAAACTTTTGCACCATCTCATTGATTTGATCACTTTTTACTTTGCTTCACCTCCACCCTCTCTCTCTCTCTCTCTCTCGGCACAAAATCTTAACGAAAACCTCGTGCCATGTGCCCAACCTCAATTGACATCGATTATCGTCCATTTACGGACGCAAAACGAACCGCAAATAAATTGTATCAATAAAGAGCGTGATCAGCAGACAATGGGGTGGTGCAGACAACCACCAACCAGACGCTTAAATTTAGAACACGCACGGGACGCGGAAGGTGAGTCGAGCGGGTGGCAGAAAGCAGCGAGACAACTTTGGTAAGGCGCCGCCGTAAGATAGTTGCCAACTTCGAGTCTGCGACACTTTAGCCAACCGGAGATCCGTTCAAGGGCTAACACCCTATTAGCAACTGTCAGTCGCACAAATGGTAGAAATAGCAACCAGAAGCATGACCGGTCGCAGCGTTCGTTTGATCAATATCGAAACCGTGACTGTACACTAAAAGCTACAGAGAGCATGCAAACAGGGTGGGAAGTTTCCTTTACTCGAAGACTGCACACACATCCACTGGGTTCCACACCGCATCATAGTCACAATGAAATTCTTTGAATGGTAAACATCTGAGCTTCCTGTTTAAGACGCTAAATCTTCTGCATGAACCATTGATTAGCGATCGAAAAGCTTCCACAACAAGATCGGGATCCAGTTTTCGGTAACAATCCATCACCATCGTCGTGTGTTCATCGTCCCCAATCACGTTTTGGTCGCGTTCGCCGAAACGTGTGTGGCTAAAAATATGTCCCGTATCTCTGTCACCATCGTCCGTCCTATCGAACCTCAGCCCTTGATGAATCGATCTTCATTACCTCTGGCATCACTTGTTTCAAGCCCGTTCACTCCTATCATCCCCACCAAACAAGCATTCAATCGTACGTTAATTAGACGAATTAAATGACAAGTAGAATTGACTCTTCTTGGGGCAACCGTGAAGGGCGACAGAAGCTGTGGAGGGGCGAGCGACGGCATCATGCCACTTAGAATACGAAGAAATGTGACAGATTGTGCTCGCGCTTTCCCGACGAACGGTTGTGCACGTGAACTTCGTTCGAACGTGTAGTCCCTCCCCGTCCAGTGTGTTTGTGTGTGTGCGCGTAGTAACTTTTGGCATCGACAGTAACTGATAATTTCCAGCAACTGAATGAGTGGGGGGGGGGGAGGGGGGTTCCCGACGAACGGTTGTGCACGTGAACTTCGTTCGAACGTGTAGTCCCTCCCCGTCCAGTGTGTTTGTGTGTGTGCGCGTAGTAACTTTTGGCATCGACAGTAACTGATAATTTCCAGCAACTGAATGAGTGGGGGGGGGGGAGAGGGGTGAACATCGGCGACAGTAAACAACTTCTTGCATGACAAACTCGGTGGACGAACGGCAAAATGAGTGACATCGCTGATTCTGCATGATTCATCAAAATTTCACCACGATGCGGCTGTGATCAGTTACGCGCGGTACTAGCCGATAAATACGAGTTTCGAGGGTGGCCAAGGAAGGAACGTGTGCACAGCATACCCGCTCCTCAACCACCCATGCAACGCTGCGACAGGTGACAGACTTATTTATCTTTAACAAATCACCTGCGCGCCCTGAATCACACGTTGCACTTGCGATTAGTCCGTTGGCAGGGATTGTGCAGACGGAAATAAAAAATCACGATGAGAGTAACGAAACTTCCACTTTTTTCATGAGCTATCAACATAAAATTGAGCGATAAAAACAATCAACGTGAAGTAAAAAATCGAACTGATATCGATATTTGTAGAAATGATAGGGCATTTTAAAGAAGCTCTGATATTTTTTAAATTGAATAAAAACAATTATTAATAGTTATAAAATGTATTTAGTCCTTAGCTACCTGAGAATGTGGAATACAAAGAATTTACCTTATCCACACAATTAAGATCGCTACAAAGCTTCTAATTAGACAGCTTTGCTCCGGGCAACGGAAATTCCACAGTATCATCGCAAACGTGAAACAAAAAAATTGTGATGCCATAAAAAATACCCTTCTTTCATCATCCTACCTTCAAGTGCTGGTGATTCTTCACGCCAAGTTTGCGCTTAACAGATTTGGTAGCACAAATTTCACAACCGCGCTAAAAACTACACCAGCACTAACGAGCCTCCGGTCCGCCGATCTTTAAAAGACGTTCAACTTTGAAGCTTGCCACCTACTTAGATCCTCTTCGCCTCCATAAACCTGAGTCCGTTCGCCTAGTAACGGAGACGGTTTATCTCGCGCCAAACGTGCACCGAAAGACCGGCGGCAACCACCGCGTTGTGTGGCGCGGCGAGGCGACTGTGTATGATGTCACAACTGCCAACTGTTGAGTTTCCTCTTATCACCAAATGCCCGCGAATATGGCGAAGACATGAACGAACCCTCTCTCTCTCTCGCTCTCCAGCAATTCATAAGGGTGGTCCACTACCACAACCGGAGCCGATCGAATCGCGTGAACACTCTACCTCACACGTCAAGGTCTTTTTAGAAGAAGGAAATAACGCACTCACTCACAAACACACAAACACCAGGGGACTATTTCGCGCCCATCAAAATGGGTTTAGCCACCAGCGATGACACGAGACCTGTTTCATTCACAGGCCGGCGAGGGTTAGTGAGGTGTAACGTAAGTGTACTTCCATGATCGGAAACCTACAAAACGGAGCTGATGTAAGCGGAAAGGGTGTGTTGGCGTTGTGCTTTACGATCTTTCCTCACATGAACTTCACATGACGTCAGAGATGACGGTAATCTACGATTCCCATCGAACTAACAATGTATGGGTTGAAGAGAGTTCAACATGTTGTGCAGTTTATAGTAAGACTGGTGTGTGTCTTCATTGCACTACACAACTTCACTATAAGCAATCGACACAAACAACGATCACGTGCTGCTTGCATGTATCACATGTGAGATGGTACGTACATACATCGGGGCTTAACCCTGTGGAAATGTAGAAACCTATTAACAACACATCGCCCAATACGAATGGAGGATCGTTTCGTGCGATCTTCGTGGCGTCAATATACGTGCTGCGATCGGCTTTGTGCAAAGGCTGGCACAATGTAGAGAGGGAATGAACCAGCAGCACGCTTGCTTACCCTTTGCTGTAAGCCGGGTCGTTTACTGACGAATGAATGAATGGATGGATGAACGAACCGAGTAACAAAACGAGAAACATAAAGCAGGTCGTTTTCTCCGAAGGAAGGTGATGAGACTGCTGTGTCATTGATGGAATTTCACTCAACCATCCATCCATCGGTGATATCATTCCAATGGACAGTAAGCACATCTATGTACGATTGTCATTCATTAGCACCCGATATAGCAACGCTTTTTGAAATAAAATGACGCAATATAAGAACAATATTCATGACATGATATGCAGTTGGATGTACTAGAATCATACCTGGCAGATAACCCCCATAAAGCAGCGATCGACTCCATGATAAAAGACGAACAACTCGTCCTGTGTTGGATACCAGGAATAACCGGAAAAAGAAGGCAAGCCATCTCGTAATCGAAGGTAAACGTGATTCAGATCAGGTAGATGGTGCCATCTCAAGAACCGATGAATTGGTCTGGTTTAAAGAGAGTTGAGTTGGCAAAATGTTTGGAATATATCATCCTTGGACCATCTCGAAAAAATCATGTTGATTGTGGTATCTTAGACCGATCCTCCGAACTATCACTGCGATCACCGAGATTAAGCAAGATTGAGAATATGCGAGAATACGTTTGATCCACACACAACGATTGAGAGAAAAAAAACCATCGCTGATATGTCAATGCTGTGGACTTAACGACAATAAGGATAAGACAAGGATCAAATCTACTCTCGACCTCGACAGTCGAAGCGCTGGTAGCAAAGGTTGGCACGGTAAGGTTGTATTTGGTGTAGCCTAATGATCTCTTTTGAATATTTTTATGAGTATAAAAATATCATGGAGTGCGTTTTTAGTATGAATAAATTTCATCGCAAATTATTCTCCACCGAAACCATTAGTGGTAAGTGTTTTGCGGTGACTACACCAGCAATCTGCTCACATTCATCATCATTTAACTGCACAAGCAAATCACAGCAGTTCCAGCTAAACGTGACTAAAATGCGACTAAAAACAATGTGTCAGCAAACCGAGCAAAAGCTGACAAATGCCACAAATTTATTCACATCCGTTATTGAGCCCTTTTCTGACAGTTTGTGGACCCGCCACTGCACATATATCTAATCGGTCGTCGTACCGTGTACCGTTTATGGAACGGCCGAAGATTGCCAAACCTTCAACAGCAATCAAATACCAATCCGTCATCGGCAGATTCGAATTACGGGCTCGATGCGATACCGCCGGTCGGGGTGGCTGGTTCGGGGTTCGGTTGGCTCAATTGGAATGAATGAGTTTTCGATTGGTAAGGCTTATCGCATCACACTTTCAAGCGTGCGATAATAAAGCTTTACGACAACTTGCGTCGTCTGGCTCCGTCGGGTTGTTGGTGACGTTTTTGTGTGTGTGTTTTTTTTTATTTTGTTCTAAAATTTGGTGTACTTTTCGCAAAGTTATGCGCGACGTCAGGCAGACGATAAGAGCAATTAAAGACGCATGCATGAAATATTAAACTCAACGTTGAGCACTTCAAATAAGCGACGGGATGAACAAACAACGCAAAAAGCAAGACGCGCATTACACACAATCGCTCTATTAATTAGTGTTATGTGCGCGACCGTCGTGTGCCATTGTTTGCCCGGTTCGTCGTGAAGAGTGCAAAATTTGCCTATCACACGTTAAAATGCATTAGGGGTCGCATTGCGCTCTTCGTACATTGTAATGATTTTTGTGTTGAACTTAGCTTTTGTGGAGCGTTGCATATCTCCTGCAAGCCACTCTCCAGCCAACAATAACCCTTGAGTTCGAGGAATATTATACTCCCGCGCAGGAAGCAAACAAACGGAAGCTTCAGCTAGCTAGCAAATCAGAGCTCGAGTATACTTGTTGAGGTTAACAAACTGTTCGCTAGCCAGGGAAACAGACGAATATGCACCTAGAGCATTACCCGTTCACAACACATTTCACAGCACTACGTTCTGTAAGGCACAAGAAAAAAGAAAGGAACATTTATCTTTGCAAGAGATAAAGCACTTTTGCACAAAACTGTCCGTCACCACCGCTGACCTTAATTATGCACGGCATTGCACAAGCATTATGCATTAAAAATACCTTCTTTATGGCAAATTCTATTTATTCATAGCACATCTGCATACGGTGTTAATGCCTCCTACAGAACCGGATCATATGAAAACTCCCCAAAAAACCCTCAATAGAAATAAGTTCTAGCGAAACGTATGGCATTGTTTTAAAATAATGACGTGAATCGAAACTTTCCATCACACGACCCGCTTTGGTGCGGCAAACATGTCTTCTCCACAAGGCTCGGCATCATCTTCCTTTCGGTTGGTATTTGCAGAGAACCAATAAAAGTACAATGTAGGTCACATGTAGGGGCACAACACACCGCATCGCAATTGTCGCAATCTGCCTTCACTGATATGCATCGGTTGGTGGAGGATGCTTGCTGCGTAGCATGTTTCGGCTGTTGTATGATCCAATGTTATCCCGCAGGATGTGACTAAAATTGATGATTGCATTCAATCAATAGGCCGGTTGCGTAAACTGACAAAAGAACAGATAAGCACCTGATTGTTCCATTGCAAAATCCATCAAAACAAATAAGCTGTAAATCTGCGGAAATTGAAGATACAGAATTTAAGTGTTATCTTATTTTTCGCCCCATGGTTTGCGTCATTACATGGGCACGTCTATTGAAAGCACGCAAAATAATGCAAAATACGAAATAAATGATATTCTGAGAGCTGGGAGTCAACACCTGTGCAATCATTTCTGATTCTACGAACGAAACAGTGAGCAAACTGTAGAGAGAGAACACTGAGTATTGAATTACAAAGTTAATTAATTTTAAAGCAACAAATATTCCTGTAAAACACATGAATCAGTGCAAAACCCCGCTAAAAATTTGGGAGCATTCCTGGAACGAATTCATGGACTCTGCGCAGAAAAAAAAGCAGGACGTCCGAACAACGAGCAAAGGGTGTCCCAGCAGCACCTGAAAAATTCAAATAATTTCAAAAAGGTACAGTCAAAATTAAAGCGCTATGGATAGATCCGCCAACTCACCCCGCCATCGTAAACATTTCACACGAGGCATAATGGTTTTGCTCTATTTCTTCAAACCCGAATGTTGTTGAACCCCCGACCAATCTACTCGCCGGAGTAAATATAATTAATTGCCTACAGTATCCATCCGCCATTGGCGCGAAATGGTTTCCTCGGAACGTATCTCAAACAGCTGGCAAGCCCTTGCTCACCACACAAACATAAAGAAAGAGTCTGGTTAACCTCTGCGCACATCCAAACAAACTTTTTTATTTTCGGTCGAAAATAAAGAAACGTGCGACCACGACATACCGACACGATGTGTCCATCGATAGAATGCAGCGCCAGCACAGCTGACCGGATAAGATTGTATTTCCGGTACAATGGGAAGATGATAAACTAGAGTCGCGCGTACAACACGTCGAAATTGTTCGAGGAATTGGCTTGTACCTTTACACACCGGGCAAGATACACCCCCAATATAGCTTCGCAAAACACCCTTGAGAGATTCGTTATAGAGAAGTGGGACAAAGGAGTCGATTTTGCACCGTTCGTTCGATGAAACATCGGCAGCGAAAGGGAAAAAAACGGATCTTTGAAGAAAATGCTGAGAGAAATCCACTCGGAACATACTTCTAGGAATTTTCAATTTCTTTCATTTTGCCTTCCCCCACCGGAGTAGCTCCCGAGCAGCCTTGACCGTAAAATCTAAATTTAAAAGGACGCTCACCAACGTCAACGGCATCGCCGTACACGCTGCTGCTGCTGGCCTCCACCAAACGCGCTGCAAAAGGGTGCAGTGAAACTCTGCAACTTGCCGCGTGGACGGACGGACGGTGGTGCTGATGACCGTTCAATTTTTCTTAATGGACGAGACGACGAGTAACCGATACTGACATGTGGATGCAATGCGCGCAAGGCGAAAAGAAAGCGGAAACTGCCCCAGAGCAAATGAAGCAGCAGCAGCTGCATTGTGCGAAATGAATGATAGAAGCTAGGAATGCAAATGCGTTTCCCCGACAGAAAAGCGTTTGATTTTGACTAACGCAAAAGAAAGGATGCGCAGCACATGCGAGAGAAATTGTGCACACCGTCACATCACAAACATCCCAGTGGGATTAAAGTCGCCAAGGACGCGTAATGGAGAGTTGTTCCGGTGTAAGCCATTTTCAAGTTCACAACCTACCAACTCTGTTTTTCTCCGTCCATAGCGAAGATAGGCAAACGTACTTCCGAGTCTAAAAATGACCCATAAATGGAGTAAGGCTAGCAAACGTACGACTCCGTGCAGAGCACCCCACACACGGCCACGGTAAATATTATTGTTTGTATAAATATTCCTGTTCTAAGCTTGATGCGATTATGAGATCACAACAACAGCGTTAATTGCGCACGGGTGAGCGTAGGGGGTGGTTTTGAAGATTTACGCTCTTCGCCGTGAGTTGTCGTAGCAGAAGACGTATGATTCATTGCATTTTGTTCATTTATTAGTTTTACCTTGTTGTTTAGCTCCCGCTCTACCGATGCAAATCTAAACGAGCTTTGTTTTGCCGGAAGTTCATCATTAAAAAGGTGGATAATAAGTCGTTTTTTGTTTCAAATTAAATTTTTATTCATTAACTGTAGGTCCACTATCAATGCTCCAGCACTAGGGTCGTCGCATTTGATACGGTACCACCAGAATGCAAACCGGGGGGATCAATAAGCACAACGTACGGTGCCACAGCTGCCGGAACATTAATCATTCGGACACCTTTTTCAGCAAGAGTTAATTTCCAACGAACACTTGGCTAATAAATTTATCCAACCGCGCACTGCACACTGAAGTCTGCCACTGCATCTTAACCACACCCTGATTTAGCTCCAATCGGTGGGAGGTTAGACATGCCACCAGTCCAGGCGGTCAGTCCAGTAGCGCCGGTTTTGCTACAGTCAGATCCATTTGCAATTTATTAGCCGTTAATGTATCTCCTCTTTTAATCTACCACAGCTGACAGCAAACGGCAAGTCACGAATAATTCTTGGAAATATCAAATGCGAGCAAAAAGAGTGTGGGTGTTTGTGTCGAAGGGCAAATCGAATGATAACAGATAAGATATATACTGAACAGTTTGCATCGGAAAAGGCATGGTATTTTTTTCAATCATCGATTAACATTAAACAATTGCTGAATATATAATTAGCATGTCTAAGGTAAAAATAAATAAATATTACAACTCTGTCTATCACCTTCTGGGGGTAATGTTTGTAAGCTCAAAATAAGCAGCGTAAATTTAGAACGTTTCTAAAAATAAAATACTCTTCCACTTTTTTCATTGATCAGCAAAAAAGAAATCCATATAAATTCATATCCCAGCGGGACACACGTAATGAAGGAAAAGGAATTTATCTGCATTGCTCCCACACAGACACTTCTTTACCGCACAATTGAGACAGTGATGATAATAAACACGTTTGGTTTGTTAAGAATGTTTCATAACTAATTCTGAAGTTAAATCTGCTTTGCACTGGTGACTCCCTATAACTTAGGTCTGCGAGAAAAACGGTTCGAATTCTGAGCACCCTCGATGCGGGGGAAACTTTGAAGTTTTGGAAACCAATTGTTAGTTATTTATAAGCACCAAAACAGTTTCTTCATTATTTAATTCCCTGTTCGCTCCTACACACATTCGAAATTCCTCATTTGGTCGCGACGTGTAAATAAATCGAGCTCATCGGCTAAATTCGCGGAACTCAGCGCGGAACCTGCAACCCTGTCACGTGAGTCCGCCGAATGACCGAACCCGTAAGCGAAACATAAAAAAGCAACGAAACAGCCAACATCCCCACACAACTATCATCAAAACGATGGTTTGAAAATAACAAACAACAAATCAAATTTCCAAAAGAACGGGGCAGAAAAGCGAGGCACAACACGCGGGGTCTTAGCAACCCGTTCTCCCGCGATAGGGGAACTGCGAAAAATGCGAAACTGAATGAAGCTATTGGGGTCGGGGAATGCGCACCGGGACGCGAAACATTTCAAAATGTGCGGTTCCGTAACGCTCGCTTTTGCACATTCTACCAAATTGAAGCGTCACAAAAAAAAAAACCAATCCAACGAAGGTCAGCACGGGCAAAGCACGGGCAAAGCACGTGCGCGCATCCGCTGCTCATTTAAGCGGCCTACCTTTCTTCTCATATTTCAGTTTGTTTCTTTGGCCAACCTTCCATAACACCTCCGCTTATGACAAAATTGCCAAAAAAAAAACTCCTACGCAACAAACCCAAGCGAAAAGCACAAAGTTAAGGACGGTAAAGGAATCACACTCGAGAAGAAAGATGAACCTTGACGAGAACATGAGATTTTTATCAAGTTAATTAAATTTAAGATCGAAATCTTAAAAAGTTTGACATAGTTACAGCTTAGGAAGGGTTGCAAACGTTCTTAACAACGTTCGCAACTGCATCGCATAAACAATGTCAATAAATAGATTTTATTAAACAATTTTGTGTAAACTTTACGTCCAAAATTAATGATTGTTGTTAACTTACTCTAAGATGGACCTTCTTAAGAATTGTTTAATTTATATGGAACTAACTAAACGCTATGATAACGTTTCTGACCTTGGCATAGTTTTAGGCTGCCAACTGGCGCTTTCGATGCACAAAGAGAAAATAATTTTGTAGGCCTCACAGAATCTTGGAAAGGTTTTAATGATCTATCATGTATCGGGACCCTGTATTGCAGTCGGGAGTGATCGATACTCGAGTTTGTGATAGTGATCTGGAATCCATGCATTGATTGTTGGAGCAAACGACTCGAATCGATCCAACGAAGAATGACTTAGAAATCAGAAGTCATAAATCCCAGGTACTTATTTATGGAAAAACTTCTTAAAGACACCAAGGTTTTTGTCCAGAATTTTTTGAAGGTTTTTGTACCCCGTTTTTCAACCAGGCATCGACAACTGATTGCGATCGATCGTTGAAGATTCATGTCTAAAAATTTCAATGAGCTCTGCCATAATGTTGACTTAAATGCAACCATCCATATTAATAGCAACTAACAATTATAAGATGTGTAGCAGGTATATTGGGCGGTCAATTACTTGGGATTCAATAAACAAACAAATAACCACTTAAATGTAATGAAAAGTTGTCAAAACATTGCTGAACACATCTTTCGCCGCGGTCTCATTTTAAGGAACACTTTCTCTTAAGCCAAGGGTAAGTAAATCTCACTGAATAAGGTCACACATTGCCGCGTAACATGTGCTGCTGCTGCTGCTGCTATAAATTACCTGCAGTCCATGGTTTACACTTCGTGCCGAATAGCACATGACACCCTTCGTACAAGGACACGCTGGATGGCTGGACAAACAAAATTGTCCACAAATAACAGCTGGCTGGCAGTCCACTAGACGTTGGGCAGAACCGGCCACTCATTAATTCCTAACAACTACCGCTACTCCTTCCTATCGCTCCTTTCAGCGGTTCTTGGACCCGTTCTGGATCAGGAATTATGTCAAGTTCGCGTATTGACGGTGGAAAGATTTACAGTGCATGATCATACGGTTCAGGATTGCGCGATTTCAACACCACTCGAGGGCGGCATTGTGAAGCGAATTAAAACAAACACTGCACAGCATATGCAGAAATAGTGTTACAGAGCTTTTGGATAACTTTTTTGGTAACGTACACTTAACAGTTAAAATTGATATAAGCTAATTTTAGAAAATACGGCTTCCAGCCGTCATAATGGAAAATAAATAAAATAAGCTAATTTTAAATTTATTTATAAGATAATGTCAGCCTATACTAATCTTGCTTGTCCCTGCAACCTAACAATGCCTTGCCCTGTCATTTCTGGTTTCCCTGGCTTAATTTACCCGTTTCCAGATAGTCAGTCCCGTGTAAAGAGGGAAGATCCGGATGGGATTTAATACCGTATTCCTTGTGTTGAGTACCAATGCTACCGGCCCATGCATGCATAACTTGCCCTTGATGATTGCCGGTGCTTTCACACACCCGGTACCATACAGCATTTTCAATGAGAACAGCACAATTAACGAGGCTTTAATGTTATGCTAGAAAATAAACCATACGTACCTGGAGAAACTTTCAATTTCATTCCGTCTTTCGTTCGCCACTTAAATACATCGTGAATCACGAACAGGATGTTTAAACAAAGCAATTCCCTCGCGTTTGACAGAATTGCAACGAACCCGGATGAGCGTCGGGTTATCATGAAGGAATGTGATAGGTGCTATACAACCACACTACCAAAAGCCAACAAACAATCATGATATTATCATGTCTGGTGTAAGGACAAGGACGGGGCAAACTAATCACGACGCCAGTGCTATGTTTGTTGGCTTTTAGATAAAAGTTGAGCAAACATAAACATATTATTGTACTAAAAATATTCATATACCGAATGTCGCAAGCGAATGAGCAGCAATACAAGACGAGTCTAAAATAATAACTGCGCGCTATTCTGGAGCTCAGAAGAAACTGATTAATTGCAAAAAACACATCCCACGATATGGGTTTGGGAGGGTTTTATTGTTATAAAATGTAAATCATTTTAACGTTCAGATTTGTTTATGTTTAGAAAATATGCCTTGACAAAGCAAAAGTTTTTATGCTCCATGCATTTTTATTCCAATCCCTGTCGACGCAAGACGATCAGTTGTTTACGTAGTATTTGTTCGAATTCCCTCGCGTTTGACGGAATTGCAACTAACCCGGATGAGCGTCGGGTTATCATGAAGGAATGTGATAGGTGCTATACAACCACACTACCAAAAGCCAACAAACAATAATGACATTAACATGTCTGGTGTAAGGACAAGGACGGAGCAAACTAATCACGACGCCAGTGCTATGTTTGTTGGCTTTTAGATAAAAGTTGAGCAAACATAAACATATTATTGTACTAAAAATATTCATATACCGAATGTCGCAAGCGAATGACTCTCTAGCAATACAAGACGAGTCTAAAATAATAACTGCGCGCTATTCTGGAGCCCAGAAGAAACTGATTAATTGCAAAAAACACGTCCCACGATATGGGTTTGGGAGGGTTTTATTGTTATAAAATGTAAATCATTTTAACGTTCAGATTTGTTTATGTTTAGAAAATATGCCTTGACAAAGCAAAAGTTTTTATGCTCCATGCATTTTTATTCCAATCCCTGTCGACGCAAGACGATCAGTTGTTTACGTAGTATTTGTTCGTTTTATTGTGATAGGAAATAATAATGAAGTAGTGATTCATTTAAAGGCTAATTCATATAAATTTATTCTCTGGACTTATTTCTTTGCTAACAAGAACCATTTATTATCAATTTTTTGACAAAGGATCTTATATTGACCCTTATCTTAAAGCATTTTGCTAACAGCTTAACGGAAGTTTTGTTCTTTTCTTCTGACTCACAAATCTTGCAGACACAAGCACCAAAGGAACGCCTTGTGAACATTAATGGAAAAAACGAGAGCCTACAATTAATTATTCGTTCACCCAAAACGTCTTTCCTTTTACTCTCTTTCGCTTAAACTGTATCCTATTGATAGATGATTCCGGCGACAGTCTACCACAACATCTATGAAACATGTCCATCCGAAGCGAAATGCAACCCATCAAATACGATACATCACACCAAGGACACCCTTTCAAACCCCGTTCAAAGAAAGAGAACTATTCCACTCAGCATCTCTTTCAGCGGAATGGCATTGAAATAGAACACTACACTTGAGACCAGAAATTCGCACTTCACATCGCAATGGGGAAAGGACGAATGCGGATTCTTTTTGCTATCGTTCTGTCGTTCTAGCTAACAGTAGGGGGGGAAAAAAACAAGGAGAAGAACCGAACCTCGGCATCATTACGATTTCATCCGATGGAATTCCGACACAAAAACATACTTGTAGTCTGGTAAGAACATATTTCTTCGTCAATACTATAATGCCTTCTGTTATAAAAGGAGAATGTAAAGGATAAGGACGCACCAGGTCACCGACTGGAAGATGTTTAATGATTGTAGTTATTTTTACATTTTTACATTTTACTGACCAGGTGAATTGTATGGCGACGGGCACATTCCTTCTCATCATAAGACTATGTATAGAATAAACGAAAATTCTTCACATTCTTGATTGCACCTAAGCCACACGAAAGTGTAACTTATTAATCATCGGCACATCGTAAACCGTACAGTGTGTGTACACCTTCTTTTCCGCCCTGTTAACGGTTGAATGGGCAATGGAGAAAAGCGACAGACTGGCACGTTGCTAACGCCCGTGTCCTTGGCGAACAAAATTATTGCCAAAGCCAATGGACGCTAATTGCTGGCGAAGGTAAGGCTTCAGAAAGCAAAGCAAGACAGCAAACACAACAGAAGCCACTCGAACTGGCAGACGAGAGACGGTACATCTCGATGGTAGACAGGCGGCGAAAAATAAGGCAACAGAAACATACCGGCGTGGCAAACACACAAACACCATTTCCGAAGCCAGCCACAGTCAGGCTGGCTCGCTAGACCGTAGAATCGCTCGGATGCTTCATCTTGAACAACCGCACACCACTTCTGGAGCCACCTGCACGCTGTTGGCTTACATGGCACGGGAAGAATCTTGTTCTACCTTACCGGTGGAATTGGTTGGTTCAATTTGTTTCCTCTCCATGTACGCGGCGCGTTACATCTTGCCTTTGCCACGTACATTAGCAGTTTGACGTGCTTCTTTCTTTCACCTACTCTCGCGGGCCATCGTATGTTACCGCACGACGCTACCGTCGAAGTCGACCGGTGGCTCTTACTATATGGGCACTACTACCTAGTTCGCACTTATGCTACTCGATGCCCATTATGCTGTCCATTTGCGTCACAATCTACTGTCGCACAAGGTCACGCTCCGTGCAGAGAGTAGATTGAACCGTCACGAAGATCTTCTGATCTAAGGCAACGTTAGCTACACGCTTTCTCATCCATTTGTAACACTTTGCAGCAGCTTTCGTACACAAATCCTTACCGAGATAAGATGCTTAAAGCTGCAACCGTTTTGGTTGGGATAATTAACTTCCACCAGGATACTCGCTGCAAAACTGTAGCTTAAGTATACCTTCAGTTAGAATCCGGCCACATCATGGCGACCGTAACTTCTGAAATGCGACCCGTCATTCTCAAATGGAACAATAAATGCCATAAATTTTCCCACACACACGCTGGCCCCATTACCATGTCTATGGTCATGAAATACCATGAGTAAAATCCATCGCTCACGTAAGGCACTATACGGCACGATATCAGAACTCCACCAGGCACTGGAACAGGAAGTGCCTACTCGCCGGAAACTGGTGACAGACATCATTCACTCGCACATACCAGACCAGAAGAAGCCGACCTTCCAATGCCGACGGTCGACTGGAACTGGGGCAACTGTGCAGAATTGGAAGCGATCAACACAAGGCAGCATTGTATATGATGATGATGCGCGAAATGCAATGGAAAACTAGTTTTAAAAATGACCTCCATCTACAAATCTTAGATCTTATGCGATAGCACACTGAAGGCATATATCATATATTAGGAACACAGACACAACTGGGACTGTGTTTATAAGCAATGCCTTTAAACCACAAAAGCTGCACAGTTATCATACATTTTTAAACGAAGTTCCTATTTTCAATTTCAATAGTTATTAATTTAAACCATATTTTATGCTTAAGACACTTAAGTTTAGGGTCTAGCTTATCATCCGTGTCGGTCTGTAGCTCGTTTGGTTGACTGCTGATGGCCATCACCAATTAATTTATGATCCATAAAGTTTCAACCAATGGCATTGATTTGGCAAGCGATCAACGACGGTGAGAAGGTTCAGGGGGTTAGTTAATACCACGATCGGTATGTCATTAGGAAGCTAGCTCGCTGCTTATTGGTGTGATGATGATGATGTATGGAATGATTTAGAATTATATTATTCGAACGTACTTGATAATTGCTCATCAAAAGCGGAAAAGCAGCAAGCGAACAATTTACAATCCAATGCCGTGTTTTTTTAAATTAGCGTCAATCAACGTACCATTTGGTGTGATAGGTTGCGAAGGTCAAGGGACTTTCATTGAACAGTTCAGACGGCACACAATATCAACACATCCATGCCACGGCATGATTTAATAAATTGTCAAACGAGTAAAACAAAGAAATTTGCAACGGTTAAATTTTTAAATTTAAAATCTGTTGAAGAAATATTAAATTAATATGAACCTTCATAAATACGAAGTTAAAAAACGAAAAACAACAACAAGCATGAATAAAAAATCAGAAATTTATGTAAAACCAATTGTTATACTTATTCCGGTTTAATCCTAGTTAAAGAGCTAGCAGCTAATAAGTTTTCACCAACAGGTTTTACCGATTGCCGTCATTTAGGGGACAAAAAGCTCACGGAAACAACAGACACTCTTATCAGTAACCACTATGGGTTGTATATCGCTCAGCATTAGGTAAAAATTGTCAAGATGACTTATAAAAGAAGCATTTTATTAATGCATAAGGAACTCGGTCTTTAACCAAACGAAATAGACGGCTCTATCGGTTAAGCATTGTTTCTATTTGAAATATCAAAAGTATCAAGCTGCAGTAAACTCCAGGTACAATAACAAACGCTATCTGTATACATCTATGCCATGAATTATCGACTATTAATACCAACAAACGCCCTTCCAGTTCCGATTTTACTTAGCCAGAGAATGCATCCTGCTGCCAGTTGAATGTTCGATGCATAATCCTACACATAACAATTGCACAAATGAGCATATCCAACGATACACGGTGTCGTTAATTGCATGCAACCGGTGCAATATGGCGCCAGCCAGCTACATGCGGCTGTCGGATGAAGATATTTTCATACTGCCTGATTAGTCCTTGAACTTGCCAGGCGTTCAATATCTCCCGTTGTTGCTCAGCAACAAAATCGACCTACGGCACAGCGGGATGAAGCCATATCCTTGAAAGCTCAGGTGTTGATTGTTCCGGAGAACATGGAAATTTCACCTAACAAACAAGAGCAATTTGTGGAAAAGGCAATGAAAAGGGAGAAAGACGTTTTTTTGTGTTCAATATATCAAGCCTTATTTTTTGTTTTGTTCGGTAAAAAATTAATGAGAAATATTTACATACAAATTGGTACAGTTTACGATAAAGAAATAATTACTTTTCATTTGCACACAGGATCTGCTACAGACATACAAAGCACAGGAGTGTTTGCCCGAGCAACAGGTAGGTAGGGAGAAAGCTGTCCAAGGTCATCATTTTACGACGCGAATAGCTGTTGACATCAATAGAATAAATCATGCTAGTATAATATAATATACCACACAATTTCCATTACTCTAGGTCACAACTTTAGTACAATAGCGATGGCATTCAATTTATTGTAACGACATTCCATAATCCATATCTTCTTTATGTACTTTACGTTCATTTCAACGATTTCAGTGCCAGTTTTACAATGCTTTTTATTCGCTGCTGCTCGATGCTAGTTTGGTGTGAAATACGAGGCACTGCCCAAAAAAAACCCCACCCAGACAAAAACAAAACGAGGTAGAGAAGAAATTGTTTACAACCTTACGGCACACGTGCTGCTGCGTTGGTTTCTCTCCGTCCGCGCCCATCCATCCGTCCGTAACCATCATTTCGCAGTTACGCTCCGAGAGCGCCACCAGGCGTCTCCATTTACAAAATGAACAAGCTGATGTTCATCGCATCTAACGCGCACGGCCACGGGGAGGCTAATGTCGTTCGAAGCTAAGCGGTGGAACTTAAATCAAAAACTGCCTGCCTGCTGTCGAATCGGATTTCACACATCATTTGGTCAAATATTTGCAACGATCACAAGTTAATAAAGGTGATCCGCAGGGAATGAAATTTTCTGGGTGGGGAAAAAATGGCGTTTGCCTGTAAACCTGGCACGAGTCCTGTTGTTGTCGTAGGCTAGGTTTACGGCATTGCCAAACACCACTCACATCCCGTGCGATGGTGGTTTGAGTCCGCTTATTTTTCTTCTTCTTTTGGTAAAATTAACCGTATTCGTAGTTATGAAACCTTGCGAGCCAAGACACATGTCCTCTTCTCTCTCCCACCCTGTGTTAATACTATTTTCATATTCTGCCGATCAGATGCATCTTGATTTACCGCCAACCGATTAATTTAAAAGTGTTTTGACAGACGCCGTACAAAAATCGATCGGTGCAGCAGCAATAGGCGAGATGACACTTGGCTAATTTGTGCAAGACGCAAGACACGAGAATATCTTAAATTGCCAACAAATCGAGAGCAGTGGAGCGCATCATTTCACAACCACCGTTCACTATTCATCTAGTACCTCGGCTTTAGATACATTAGCGAATTGCAGACAGAAACATGCAGGTTATCCGGAGACTGAGCCAAAAATAAGAAAGAGCCATCAAATATTAAGGAGACACAATTACAAGAGCCATAAAATGTGATGATATGTCTGGTACCTTTAGCTTGTTGACGGGAACATAATAAAGGTAGAATTGCACACATGAATTTTAAATATTTGCTTGCGTTTGTGTCAATTCTTGATGATTGCGCTTAAAGCTGTAAATGTTTTGTTGACCATTAAGCATTGGTTTTCTTCTTAAATTGTGGCTTTTCAGTTCAACTCAAGGTTCTTAACTTTCTTTTTGAAAATTTTGTCCTGTGAAAGTCGGAAAATCTTCCGCCTACCATGAACTTTTATAACTAAAACCATATTATGTTTGATAAAAGTAATAAAGTAAAAACAGAAACCTTCAATAAAACTATTGAAAAGAGATGATCAAAATGATGTGAAATACTGAATGAAGCTCAGTCTTGAAAAAAGATGAAGAAACTTGCCACAAATAGCATGTAACACCACTCACCCATTGGCAACACGAGCTACATCATCATCTCAAAGCGAAAGCATTTGCATTGGCCACAATATGGCATCCGTGAGCTTTGACATTTGCAAAATAGTGTAACCCATTGCTACTTTTACTGCACAACTGTTGGTGGGTAGCAAGCGACCAAAAAACAAAACCCAACGCGATGATTGTCCGCGAGAAAGGTGAACGAAAAATGTCACTTGGAATACGGGGCTTCCTCGTTATTACAACGGCGTGTACAACAGTGGTGTGTGTTGCTTGCCGGTGCTATTCAAATGCGGAATCATGACCAACGGAAGGGTCCACCACCACAGGATGTGTATATGGCCAGCAGCGGAAGTGAATGCCGTTTGGTCGCGGTTTGCTTTTTGTCAACCAACAGTTGACTACCACCGTTTACGAACCCTTTTCGTCTCAAAAAGGAAAACAAAGCCCGTGGTTTTGATGAAGCGCAGCTAACAATGATTTATCAACCATACCACTTGTTCAAATCTATTCCTGTCTATATTGTGTATGACTCAGAACTCGCGGGGAGCTAATAATAATTATACCTGCTGATGAAATAAAAAAAAAATGTAGCTTGTGCAAATGTACATCTTTGCCAGGGAATAAGGACTCCTTTTACTGTGCGGTATTGTAATGCGCGTGGATATATTCAGCGTGGAAATTATACTTTCTAAAACCGTCTGAATGCGGAGGAAATAGGAAAAACAAATGGCAAGCTACAGGTAATATAAGATCATTATAAGTGTGTCCTTGAAAACAACCATAACAACACTGGCACCCACTACCGTCTGGAGTATCATATTTACATTGAGCCTTCTAAAATCTCTGTCCCGTGACCAGCTTTTTTGCGTCCCATCAACGCGTTGTAAATGGGGGAATCGCTGTGCTAGTAATCCTTGGGGCTGATGACGCAAATACCATTACGTCATCCATCCATCCTAGACCGCAAATTTCACCACCACCGACATTAACCGACCACAGGACGATACGGTTAGAACAGTTCCAATTCCCTATTAGTGGAACGAACAAGACTTCTGGTGAGGGGGAAAAAACGCGAAAATGCAAATAATAGTTCACCCACACTCTCCAATGCTCTGTGATTGTAAGGACGAATTGCGGTAATTGATATTACCATTCCAATTTATTCTGAACTTATCCAAGCGAGGGATGAGTAAGTAATTTTTTTTTCGGTTATAATCTGTCGGGATGGCTCCGTAGTCAAACCTAATGATGCGTCAACGAGGAAAATTTTGTAATAAATATACTTTTTATAAATAATATAGTGACCATAGAGTATTCAAAATTAAATGATGAAAGTGTTGTGCAAGTTTTACAGGCGGAAGAAATGTATTTTTATTTAAAAAAAGCCTGTTCCTGTTTATGGGAACATTTTCCATAAAAACTTTTCCGGTAACATCATGCAGAAACTTTCCATCATCGAGCATGCCATGATAATGTATCGAAAAGAGCAACTGTTGTCAAACAATTTTTATTATTTTTTCTTCAGGCGAATGGTATGTTTATACACCACGTTAAAAAACGTGTTGCACAAGCAGGCTACCACCACCGGGAACAGTGGAACAAGCGCAAACTGCGAAGGAATATCGGTATGTGTACGTGCTAGTTGTAGAATCAGCAGCAGCAGCAGCAGCGCAGAACGTGTGCGAGCTATGTTACGACAGCTGTTGTCCAAATTTCAAGGTTTCTTCCATGCTTTCGTAGGCTTTTCGACACGGTACCACATAACATGGCTTAATTCTGTCGACCGTTGGCACGCCGCGATTATCCACGGTTCCAGATTTGTGTTCTGGACCGGCATACAGGCACAGCATAAATCCTGGCGAAGTGGTACACTAATTCAGAGCAAAATTCACCGATTCGCCAGGCTAATGATAGAGCGCCAGTGCCTTTTTCAGACTCTTCTAACTTTTTGTCTAGCAAATAACAGTTGCAGCCTTGAATATCGAATGAAATCCGCAAACATAAAGGGCGCAAGCCACCGAAAAGTACTTTTCCACAGTACAAGCATTTAATCAGTGCCCTAATCCGTTTTGGCAAATAATCAATAATATGCACCAAAATTTCATACGTACACGCGGAAAACCCTGAAGTGAACAAGCGATATCAAAACGTCATTTTATCCACGCTCGATTTCGCTCGAAGCTAACCTATACGTCAAATCAGCAACTTTTGCCTCGCAAAAACAAACACGACTCGCAGTCGGCCATGAAAAGATGCACAATTTTTTGTGCAAAAAAGAAACCATTTACCGCTAGCAAAATGTCCACTACCCGACTTACCTGGGTACACTAGTGGCCACTGTGTTGCACGTCTCTTCTGCTGGTCGTCCACAGATTCGGATCGCGACACCAGGGAACACAAACGCCGGGAACCGATTTTTGCACCACTTGCTGGCAAACTTCCTCTATAGCACGTCTCGCTCACCCTTTCGCATGCGGCAACAAGCGCACACGCGGAACACACAGCAGACTTCTGTCTGCGGCACACAAAAATGATACACGCGGTCCGCTTTCTGATGTGCACTTGCGGAACA
This sequence comes from Anopheles maculatus, assembly GCA_002091835.1. Lineage (NCBI taxonomy): Eukaryota > Metazoa > Arthropoda > Insecta > Diptera > Culicidae > Anopheles > Anopheles maculatus. The sequence continues at coordinate 49,067 of KZ061852.1, forward strand.
TGAAACGAATACGGTGTACGGCGGTTCTGATGGTCAGTGGTAGTGTGGGGACCGGATGCAGAAAGTGATCATCACTCCCGGTGAAAATGGAGCGAGTCGGTGAAAATGTTGGCAATCGGTTTTTGGTTGGATTGATTCTCCGTCTCCGTCTCACGGTCCCGGTCACAGGTTTCGCTGTCACCGAACGAGAAAGGTGCAGGGGAGAGTTCTGCACGGCACAACAGAAGAAGGCAAGAAAGGGGGAAGGTTCCGGGATTCAGGCGATATCGATTACCCTTGGTTTTTCCGTCTGCCGGAAGGAACACGCACACGGCGCTTCGGACCACCAATATGTCGAAGCGAAAACGAAAACACACCCGTCACACCACGAGCCAATCAACACAAAACGATGAAATTGGAAAAATGGGACCAAAGCGATGATTATTCGGTCGTCGGCGGGGAACTCACGCGTCCATGCTGCTTGACAGCCACTCACGCAGTCAACGCAATCCAAGGACGTTGGTGATTTTCCCGCTGACCCGTGCCGGGGATGGGAAATTGGTGCTGGTCGAAAGGATTTATTTCGAACGAAACGTGAGTGGAATCAGAAACGTGCCGCGACTTGATAAATGTGGAGTACTGATTTTGGTCTAATTACCATCGAATCGATAATTATGCTCATTTTCAGGCAATTTTATGAATTCTACACACTCCGGAATGCGGTTGGTTCGTATCGTACTGTGTCACATGTTGAGTTACCATTTGACAGCTCTGTCAAAGCTGTCAACTGGTAACATTCCCAAGCAGCAAAGCTGCGCAGTATATGACACAAGGTCGCAAAAAACGTAGAAAAAATAATTTTCTGCGGAAATTTAGGCATTTTTGTGGAGTTCTGGTCGAAAGAAAGATAATTGCATATTTACGAAAATACAAGATCGATTTACCACGCTTAATTCAAAATTAAACTACGAACCTTTCACAACAAAATCCAAAATCCAACAGATGACAATCAATTGCCCGTGCAGCGAAAAGTTTTGCTATTTGGGCACAAACTGTGAAGTGCCAATCGGTCGCTAAAGAAAACACAAGCAGTATTTTTCGGCATCGCAGGGCAGAACGTTTGTCCCTGTGTTTCACTGTTTGTTTATTTAATTTTATGTGAAACCTACCCCTCAACGGGTTTAGCAACGATGGGTGATCGCGATAAAACAATGTACGGTTCGACACTCTCGCTCGAATCGATGAAGGTAATAGCGGAAAGTATCGGCGTCGGTAGCCTGCCGGATGACGCGGCCAAAGAGCTGGCGGACGACGTTTCCTTCAAGTTGAAACAGATCGTACAAGATGCCGTCAAATTTATGCATCACTCCAAGCGCATGAAGCTGTCGATCGCCGATGTTGATCATTCGCTGAAGGTGCGCAACATTGAACCACAGTACGGATTCGTGGCACGAGATTTCATTCCCTTCCGCTTTGCGTCCGGTGGTGGCCGGGAGCTGCATTTCATCGAAGAGAAGGAGGTCGATCTGACCGAGGTGGTACAGGGCCAGCCACCAAAGATTCCGCTCGAACCATCGCTGCGTACGCATTGGTTGGCGGTGGAAGGTGTACAGCCGACCGTGCCCGAGAATCCGCCTCCGTTGTCGAAGGATGTGCAAGCACTGGATTCGGTCAATCCTGCCCATAAGCTGGATAAAACAAATCAAAAGGACACCACTGGCAAACCTACGATTAATAAGCACAAGCTGAAGAACTCGGAAACGGTACAGGTGAAACAGCTGGCCCAGCACGAGCTTTCGGTGGAGCAGCAGCTGTACTATAAGGAAATTACGGAGGCCTGCGTTGGGTCCGATGAAGCAAGACGGGCGGAAGCCTTGACTTCGCTGTCCAGTGATCCGGGTCTGCACGAAATGCTCCCAAGAATGTGTACATTCATTGCGGAGGGCGTTAAGGTGAACGTGGTGCAAAACAATCTCGCCCTGTTGATCTATCTCATGCGAATGGTTCGCGCCCTGCTGGACAATCCCGCCCTCTATCTGGAGAAATATGTTAGTGGTGCATTCGTAGTGGTCACAGCCCATAGCCAAGGTGGTAATTTTTACACTCTTCTTTTCTAGGTTCTGCACGGCACAACAGAAGAAGGCAAGAAAGGGGGAAGGTTCCGGGATTCAGGCGATATCGATTACCCTTGGTTTTTCCGTCTGCCGGAAGGAACACGCACACGGCGCTTCGGACCACCAATATGTCGAAGCGAAAACGAAAACACACCCGTCACACCACGAGCCAATCAACACAAAACGATGAAATTGGAAAAATGGGACCAAAGCGATGATTATTCGGTCGTCGGCGGGGAACTCACGCGTCCATGCTGCTTGACAGCCACTCACGCAGTCAACGCAATCCAAGGACGTTGGTGATTTTCCCGCTGACCCGTGCCGGGGATGGGAAATTGGTGCTGGTCGAAAGGATTTATTTCGAACGAAACGCGAGTGGAATAAGAAACGCGCCGCGACTTGATAAATGTGGAGTGCTGATTTTGGTCTAATTACCATCGAATCGATAATTATGCTCATTTTCAGGTAATTTTATGAATTCTTCACACTCCCGAATGCGGTTGGTTCGTATCGTACTGTGTCACATGTTGAGTTACCATTTGACAGCTCTGTCAAAGCTGTCAACTGGTAACATTCCCAAGCAGCAAAGCGAAGCAGTATATGACACAAGGTCGCAAAAAACGTAGAAAAAACAGTTTTCTGCGGAAATTTAGGCATTTTTGTGGAGTTCTGGTCGAAAGAAAGATAATTGCATATTTACGAAAATACAAGATCGATTTACCACGCTTAATTCAAAATTAAACTACGAACCTTTCACAACAAAATCCAAAATCCAACAGATGACAATCAATTGCCCGTGCAGCGAAAAGTTTTGCTATTTGGGCACAAACTGTGAAGTGCCAATCGGTCGCTAAAGAAAACACAAGCAGTATTTTTCGGCATCGCAGGGCAGAACGTTTGTCCCTGTGTTTCACTGTTTGTTTATTTAATTTTATGTGAAACCTACCCCTCAACGGGTTTAGCAACGATGGGTGATCGCGATAAAACAATGTACGGTTCGACACTCTCGCTCGAATCGATGAAGGTAATAGCGGAAAGTATCGGCGTCGGTAGCCTGCCGGATGACGCGGCCAAAGAGCTGGCGGACGACGTTTCCTTCAAGTTGAAACAGATCGTACAAGATGCCGTCAAATTTATGCATCACTCCAAGCGCATGAAGCTGTCGATCGCCGATGTTGATCATTCGCTGAAGGTGCGCAACATTGAACCACAGTACGGATTCGTGGCACGAGATTTCATTCCCTTCCGCTTTGCGTCCGGTGGTGGCCGGGAGCTGCATTTCATCGAAGAGAAGGAGGTCGATCTGACCGAGGTGGTACAGGGCCAGCCACCAAAGATTCCGCTCGAACCATCGCTGCGTACGCATTGGTTGGCGGTGGAAGGTGTACAGCCGACCGTGCCCGAGAATCCGCCTCCGTTGTCGAAGGATGTGCAAGCACTGGATTCGGTCAATCCTGCCCATAAGCTGGATAAAACAAATCAAAAGGACACCACTGGCAAACCTACGATTAATAAGCACAAGCTGAAGAACTCGGAAACGGTACAGGTGAAACAGCTGGCCCAGCACGAGCTTTCGGTGGAGCAGCAGCTGTACTATAAGGAAATTACGGAGGCCTGTGTTGGGTCCGATGAGGCAAGACGGGCGGAAGCCTTGACTTCGCTGTCCAGTGATCCGGGTCTGCACGAAATGCTTCCAAGAATGTGTACATTCATTGCGGAGGGCGTTAAGGTGAACGTGGTGCAAAACAATCTCGCCCTGTTGATCTATCTCATGCGAATGGTTCGCGCCCTGCTGGACAATCCCGCCCTCTATCTGGAGAAATATGTTAGTGGTGCATTCGTAGTGGTCACAGCCCATAGCCAAGGTGGTAATTTTTACACTCTTCTTTTCTAGCTCCACGAACTGATCCCCTGCGTATCGACCTGCATCGTTTCACGGCAGCTGTGTATGCGCCCCGAGCTGGACAATCATTGGGCGTTGCGTGACTTTGCCGCCCGGTTGATGGCACAGATTTGTAAAACGTTCAACACATCCACCAACAATCTGCAAACGCGTGTAACACGGCTCTTCAGTGCCGCACTGCAAAACGACAAAACACCACTGTCGTCGATGTATGGCGCCCTGCAAGGTTTGTCCGAGTTGGGTACAGAGGTTACGAAGGTTTTCATCATACCGCGGCTCAAGTTTATCTCCGAGCGAGTGGAACCGCTGCTGCAGGGGATCACTAGCAACATTAGCAATACGGACAAGATTGCCGCTGGTCACATACGTGCGATGCTACTGAAAGGTGTTCCTCCGATACTGAAAACACTTCGCAATCCACCCGATTTGGTGGAAGAGTACAAACGAGACTACGGGTGCTTGGGACAAACGTTACACCAAGCGGTAGTTAAAGCCCGCTCGGCGTCTCCCTCGGCTGGAGCGCCCGGGTCGGGAGGTTCATCCATCTCGACGACCACACCATCGGCCACCACCTCCATTACCGTCAGCACTAGCAGCAATAGTAGCAACACCGTTGTCCTAACGTCAGCACCCTCCTCCAGACCGCAAACGCCACAGTCTTCCGTAGCGAAAACGATGGCAGCGACAGCTTCGATTCAGCGACCAGGAACGGTAACGGGTGTCGCTACCCAACCACAGCAAAAGTTTGTGATAGTCCCACAGCGAACACAAACACCGTCTCCGTCGCAAGGTAAGCCTTTCCCCACACAAACCCTGGTACCGGGTGTTCACCCTCGTGCTCTTCAGTTACCGTATTATTGGTTTTGTTTATTGGTTTTCGTTTTTTCGCAATTCAATTACAACTACGTTTACTGAGATGTAGACGATTTTGTAGGTCCCATCATTCAGCGGCAGAGCAGCAGCGTATCCAGCGGTGGTGCTTCCATAGCAACGCCCAACACAGTACAGCTGCAAACGATCAAGCTGGAGCCGGGAACGTTGACAGCGGCTGGTGCAGTACAACCGAGTGCCGGTGTTGGTGGTACAACAGCAATCGGCCAGAAGGTGGTCATTATAAATCAATCGCAAGCTGGGCCAGCTGCCAATATCATTACCAAACCGAACGCTTTTATTGCTGCCGGTACGGGCGGTGGAAATGGGCAGGAGATGCCGGACGACATCATACAAGTTCCGCCCGAGCTGGATGATCTTTCGCATTTAGAATAATGTTTTTTATCGTCTTCAAAAATCCTTAACCATAATAAATTGTACAAAGCGCGCGAGTACATATATATAGATTGCACTAATGTATTATGTATATATTTAGCATATTTCAACTAGCATATAATAGTATTATTCTGGGCTAAACTGGACGTTTGTTTTTAAAAACAGGTTACACAGCAGGTTAACTTGTTCCATTTTTCCGTGGTATGTGTTGGTTGGTGTGTACTTTAAGGTTTTGTCTTTTTGTTTCGGTCGTTTCGGTTTAAGCTTTACGCTTTACTGGTGTATTATGATGTGTACGCAATTCCCGTCTGGTGGTCCCTCTGGCGACGATTAATAGTTTATAAGGGGGGGTTGGATGTGATAAGTATGATAGATTTTTTTTTGGGTTAAAGTTTGTTTAAAAGAGAGAAGCGTTTGATACGAAAGCATGCATAGCGTTTTGGATAGGTGGTTAAACGTTTCCGCATTCGAAGTGTAATAGAAAATGACGTTCGCAAAAGACGTTCTGCGGGGAAAAATATGGTTCTTACGAGAAGGCTCTCGTTATGGTGAAGATACGTATGTTGGACGCGGTGCTGTCCCAGTGAAAGTGGCGCGATGGTGAAACCGATTCTTCGTTGATGCGAAACTTTGCCGTTACTGTAATGAAACGGGTCGTAGCATAAGAATCAGTGTGCTGAAGGACAATCGCGCCAACAACTTACTCAACAACTGCAGAAACTCGTTCAGCGTGTCCTGGTTCCGTTCGGTGCAAGCGAGCACAAACTTGCACCGATTGTTCGACAGACAGAAGATGTAGTTTAGCGTCGAGAGCAGGGCTGGAAAGAGCGTGTGATCGTACACGATGTCAGCCGCCACGATCACGTCCGGTTCGATCAGCTGGCTCAAGTTGGACGCACTGATGTACTGCCAATCCAGGTCCATCACGCCCATCAGCGTGTTCCCGCTGTCGAGCAGCAGGCTAACCAACGGATTGTCACATTCGACCGGGGCCGCGTTTGGGAAGTTGAGCCGCACATTCTCCTTCAGCGCCGTCAGTACCGACGAGTGGCAATCCGACATTACGATGATCGACGGTTCGTAGCACTTGGCCAGATAAATCCCCGATAAACCCACCCCAGAACCAAGCTCCAGTATGTTGCGGCCGTGGAAATCGTCCCGATTGTTCGATATGTGTTCGCACAGTGCTTTGGCCGCCTGCCAGCTACACAGTCCGGTCGTACCGTCCGACACGAACGCGCCCGATTCCTTCAACGATATAACGCCCTGGCCGTGCGGCAGTTCATAGTGTTTGTAGCTGAGCCCGATCGACGGGTCATCCAGGGGTAGTTCGGTACCGGGTGAAAGCATCGCGCAATAATTCTCGTACATCCGATCGTGATGCTCAACGTTCATGCTGGACAGTTGCGCGATAATGTGCTTTAGGAAGGCTGCCTGATACTCCGCACTGAGCGGGTACCGTTGCACCAGCGGATGGTCTACCGTGGCGTCCAGTAGAGCAGCCTGCTCGTCCCAGCTTAGTTCCTGCTCAAACAGACCCTACAGAAAAAAGAACAATCCCACCGCCACCACCGCACCGGAAGAAAAACAAAACAAAAAAGAACCAAAAAATCCCTCAAACACTCTCACTGCACGTAACGAATGTGGCCACTACTCACATGCCACCGGATCAATCGAATCGGTGTGCCACAGAGGAATTGTTTGGCCACGAGCTTTAACGGATTGCCGTCGGTTTGGTCTGCTGCTGCTGATGATAAATTCTCTACGGTTGTTTTGAGACTGTCGTTCGGTTTCATTATTCTGCCTTGCTGCTGCTCATACGGTTTCTCCTTCCGGCAGTGGCATTCGCCGACACACGTACACCGTTTGTTTTTGAGTTCCTTTGAGATATTATTAAATTCATACTGCTGCACGTACAAACAACGGCAGGATGCACACCACACCACGGGAGGGATTATCGATCAGACCGATGTGCGACCGGCGGGTCCATCCGTTACGTGTCGCGTTGTTGTGAATTTTCCTGCGACAGAAAACGGCAAATATCAGACGGTTATTTTTACTTTGCTTCACCTTCATAAATAGCCAAATAATAAAGCATCATTCTTCCGTGAGCGACGGACAGTTAGTTTGCTTGCCTACGGCCTCCGTGTATGGTATTTGAACGGTGTCAAAATTAATTTTAATTAACGCAAACACCCACAAATTATCGTTCGTGTATCTATGGTAGTTTTTTTTTTAAAGCCAGCCTTTTTTTTGCGATGCTATTTAGTGCCCGGACACACAACTCTCGACACGCAACACACGATCACACGGCAGTTTATTACCACTCGCGACGGAGGGTGGTGCCAATTTGTCTTCCTTGCCATTTGTTTGGTACAGTATTGACCCGTGCTCTTTGTCCTACCGTAGGGCGAGCGATTTCGGCACACGTTTTTTGCGCTGCACTTGTGCGCGCGCCCAAACTTTTTTGAATTGATTTTTCTCCTGTGTGCCTTTGTTTACGGGCGATAAGCATAATCAGTGTCTGCCATGCGGAGTTTGGCACCTTGAAGTATCCGATGTTCGGCAGTAAAAAAAGTAATGCATTGAAATGTTTTATAACTCACAGTTTTAAGATGCGGGAAGAATATTTCCCTTTTTGTTGCGTTTTGATCAAAATAAACAGACTCGCATGCGTACCTTTTGTTTTGGTTGCTAATTCGGTACCTGGGACGCATACAGTGCTGGATGTCATCGCGATATTCAGCCGCACGGTGGTGAATAATGCGGACACCATTGTTAATTTTCATATTTTTATTTTGCGTTACTTTATCGATCATTTTTTACAACGAAACAAATAAATTGAAACATTGCAATTTTTGGCTCAATTTTTTACTATCAGAGCAATAACCTTATAAGAAAACAAACATAATAAATGCTCTGTAATTTGTCAAGAAATACACGTTTTACACGTACTATTCAAACAAATGCGTACCTCAAATTTTTATTTTGTGTTAAACTTTGTATGGGCCATTTTCATCATTTTCGGTGAATTATTGCCATTAAAACGCTAGCCCATGAATATCGCTAGGTGTACGAAATAGAAACATACCCAGTGTAAATGACTGTTGCTTCAAACGTCTTCGACGCCGTTATGTCAAAAGCGCCATTCCTAATCGAATCGTCGTGCCGTGAGGTCATACTCGGTGTTTTCTCCACTCAAAACAAACAAATCGTGATCGATTGTAAGTTTCCTTTTTTTCTTTATCTGGTTTGTGATAAACTTTATGCGTCTTGAACATATAGCGTCCAGCAAGTGTATGTGAATAATGTGTACAGTTTCTATTGGTGGCGTGCTAATTATGTTGCGTTGAAGAGCAACAAAACACACTTTGACATCAACTGAAGGTCTTTCGTCGTCCATTCGAATCGATCGATCCGAAATCCGGAGCCTCCAGCTGTGGACGATTTTCTCCATAAGCGGTTTCTTACTGTTTTTGGATAGTTTCTGTTTGTCTTATTCGTTGACGTGTGGAATTAGTGTGTGTGCGTGTGTGTGTGTGTATGTAGTGGCACTTTCTTATGTTCACCCACCACCGTGGTTTTCTTTCTTTTCCAATCTTTACGGTTCCTGTTTTCTTGGTTTTTTTTTTGCTCTATAGCGTGATTATGTTTGTTGGCTTATGTGGCAAGTGTGATATGTTTGTCGTACTAGTGCAGTGCAGTTTTGATATGCTAGCGCCGAAATCTCCAGCAAAATAGAAGAACAGCAATAGCAACAACCACCACCACAGAACGATTTGAAATAGGAAAAGAAGGTAAGTGTGTATTCTCTTAAGCCTATTATGCTTTGGATGACTCATCAGCAGAACGGGTTTTTGTTGTGTGAACTTTTGACACGTCTCCCGTAATCTTCTTTCTCCGCATTGTGTCGCGCACGGGAAGACGGGAAGGAGACAGCGACTTGCCGCCCATCAATCGTCCGAGATCGCGTAGGGTTCAATCGCGCTTAATTGATGATAAGTAAGTCAGGTTAAATGGCCGCAACTGGAGTCAGAGGAAACTTCAAAGGAAATCGTGCAAAATTCGACCCATTTCAACTGTCGCGAAGGTCACACGGAGGATCAATTAAGATCTAGAAGGCACGCCTCCATTGCCAGGGAAACAAACGAGTGCTGATGGTTCAATTATGGTTCCACTTAAAAAATGTTTCTTAAGTAGCCATATCATTTTTATTTTATTTTTAACAAAATAATGGGATAACTGTACCTTATAAATATCTCTTGACTACACTATGCTGTGCAATTCCTTCTGTTTAAAAGAACTTTCAAAGCGTTGTAATAAATAAGAAAGTTCATGGAGAATGGGTCAACTTAAAACATTCGGATTTAATTTGTGCCGCGGCTCAGGGTTACGGTGTCGTATCCGCGATCGTGCACCCTATTTCCAACATTTTGTATCTTTTGATCGTACGCATCAACAGTCACGCACTCACTGGGCGCGTTGCGATCGGAAGTTTGAAGATGATGGTGGAGCCAGTTGGTCGTCATCTTTCTACAATCATCATCCCTTTTGGAAACAGGTTCTTAGCCGAGTGGTCTTTCCGTATCTTGATTTTTCCTACTCTACTTCGTTCCCAGTCCTACGATTGACCTTCGGACAGTAGGGTTGTTTATAATTGTGATTAAACTACCTACGCATAGTACGCCCGCCGCCCATGGTAGCTTATGAGTCACCAGACACCAGAGTCGTCATATCAAATCTCCATCTAAATAGCAGCTGACTACCAAAAAAGAAGATAAGGACTCTTCCATATGGTAGGCACCTTGTTTGTTCCTGATCGTGTAGAAAAACAAAAACTGAGTTTCGCTTTTAAATAATCAACCAAAAAAGCAAAGATCGTGTCTTCAAATGGATTAAGGTGTATGCTGTTGTCACCCGGACAGAAGACAGAATTAATTACGGTAATGGCTTCATACCCTGTTGAATTAGGCCTACGATTCCATTTTAAGCAAAAACTAAAGCAAAATTAGAAATGAATCGAAATAAAAATAGATTCGAAAGAAAACCAACTCCAAACTGACCGGTCACGGTTGGGAGAGAAATTTCATTTCCTTTTCGAACGCGTTCGCCCGTTCCAGAACACCAGGTAAATCGGGTAATGTGTGAGAAGTCCCGGGAGAAGAATCACAGGAAGTTGTAGCAATAGACAGAGAGAGACCCATTCAAAACGGTTTCATCCACCTTCATTCATTTGGTTCGAAACCAAACCGAAGCAAAACAAAAAAGGAAACCTAGCCTATGAAACGGAGGAAGGCAAACATTTGATAGCCAAACAGACCTGACGTTAGACAGCACCGATAAAGACAGGTCAGGGAAGAAGGGCCATCTTAACTTTTCAACCGGCCAACAGCAACAGCAAGAGCAGGTGTGTATCAAGCGACTTTCTATCTCACCGGATTGGAGGATCCGTGTGCCCGAGAAAGACGATCAACTAGACTCCGGACTGCCTGGAATATATTTTACGACTCGTACTGACTGCGGTGTGGTACACTCTCTAGCCGGGGTTGATGTTTTGATCCAGTTCGAGTTTGTGTGTTTTTTTTTTCTGTTTGTCTGTTTTGTTTCGTTTACATTTTGTTGTTTGTTAGCCCTGTTTCCGCCCTGACATCGGGACTCCATCCACTTTCACCACAAATGGCGCATTTTAGGCGCACAATCAAAAAGGGAATAACGTTTGGCTTGATCCACTATTAATTGCCCCCGGTGAGGAAATATAGTTATACAGCGGCGAAGTAAAATGGATGCAAAGAGCAAATTATAATGGACGGCACTTGAAATTATCGTACTATTTAGCACACCGGAACAAGCATCTGTGCTGTGTAGACACACTCTATTACACTTCGCCATGAGTGGTGAAGCCTCTTGATAGCAGCTCTCGGTTTAAAATCACCCTTGCTTTTGGGTTGTGCCTTGGACAGAGGAATAGGGCTAAGAATAGTTGTGTACGGGCTGTTCAACGTCGTTCCTCCATAAGTTCGTATCAGCACGTTAGTTTTTGTTTGCCAGATAAACAGGCTCAACAAAGCCGTTTACTGCTTTGCTTTTGATGCAAAGTAGGTTATCATCGTGTGGCAATGGGCATCGTTGAGACGTGATTTGTCCCGGGTAGATGATTTCTACGCAAACACATACACGCACATGAAAATACGGCTTCCAGCCGTCATAATGGAAAATAAAAAACATACACGCACATGTAATCAGTTTTAGTTTTAGCAGAACTATTTTTCACATCATTTAATACTAGGCTTACTTTTAGACCAGACAGTTTGACAGTCGAAAGTAATCAGGAAACCTTAACGCCACAAAACGGCGCAGCCACAAGCTCAGCTGACCGTGAAATAATTTTCCATTTTTAACGTCGGTGACTTTAACTCCACTATGTTCCACTATGTGTATTGTTTCGCGTGCGTGTTTACGTGTGCGTTTGAAGGTTGTTTTTCCCGCGGCGGCACACAAGCTGCCACAGCAACAGCACCAGCAGTAGCAGGGTCTTTGGGCAAGCGGAAACCCAATTTACTGTTCGCTTCAAGCCGATACCTCCGGTGTTGCGCCGGTAACGTTCTACCGTTCTCTAGTTCTACGGTGAACGCCAGCTTCCTCGTGGTGATTATCGAGGTTTTTCCATTGATTCGTTCTTCGATTTCGGTCCATTTCCCACCGTTTAACCGTGTGGCACCGTGTGGTAATGAGTTGGCAGTTTTTGTTTTGGTAGTTTGTTTGTTTCTGGTTTGTTCTAGCGAGGCAGTCAGTTCACGGGCGCAAGCACTGGAGATATGCCAACGGTAATGCGGTATTGATGATTGGGCCATTTTCGGGGCGCACCGTTGGTTTGGTTTTGATTTCGTTCGAAAGGAAAATTGATTACGTTTGTGGGGAATTGGTTTAATAATGTTTAAACCCATTCCAATTAATACCCTTTACTCATCAATTATGGACGAATGATAATTTGTGGTATTTAAGCGATTAGTGCGAGAGTAGGAAAGACACTTCTGGAGGAAACACGCGCAATACGATTGCTTATCGCTGTAGTTGAAGCATTTGTACTCTATTGAAGAACACAGCCGTCTTATCAGTCGCACGATGTATGTTTAATTAAGATCATGTTCGTTTTTTTTGTTGTAAAACACTTTGCAAAAAGTCTTTAAAGTGATTCATAGATCGTAGCTGAATCGTTGACGATAAGTGTTACGAGTTGGCTCGTTTTGAGCAGCCAAAACTAAATCAAAGGATGAGCTAATGTAAAAGCAAATTATCACTTGATCGTCTTTGATCATAAACGCTGCCCAAACCGCGCACCATGGCACCAAATCTCACCCAGTTACGGCATCGGCTTCGGGAATTGCACTTTTACCCAACGTTTCGTGATCGTGCAATTTGGCGAGCAGCACAAACAATTTCACATTCGTCGGATAATTCACAGTTTTGTTTTTACTTTTCCTCTACTGACTTAACTGCCGAAGTGAACGATTTTCTGATTACAGTCTCGGAGTATCGCACGGATTGCCCAATCGACCGCGTGTGTAGGCTCTTGCGGAACGTTCGTTCGGGAAGTGAAATGACCTGATACAGATGCCCTCTGGTCAACAACGGGGTTGTTCGGTCCTTTGTGCATCGAATGATGGTCCTTTGGTGGTACTCCGGCGGTAGCATAGATTTTTCCTGATTGCATGTATTTTTGCATACCGTCGGATCCCTCAATCGGGGACGGCATTTCGCGTGCATGAGTAATTGCATGGGTAAAGCACGCGCTGGTACGTCAAAACCTTTCGCTACTTTCACATAACCGTTACGCAAAGGCCATAACATGAAGGGTGAAATAGTTGCTTCTAAATTGAACTCTCTGATGCGGTGCAACAGGACCCCGAGATATGCCGGCACGAGATCAATGTCTTATTACTACATAATTTGCTGTAACTTAGGGGTATGTGTGCGTGTATATTTTTTGCTAGACATAAAGGAACCATAGTTTATGGTATTACACTACTTCATGTTACCGTAATTCTCGATTGTTTCATACAAAAAATTGTACATGTTATGTATTGGATTTTATACTGCTTTACGCTACAGTTACGATGCTAATGCAATTTTTTGTAAATTTATTGCAAACAACTCCAACCACGTAGTAGAAACGGGACGACAATCTATCGAACGTTTTGCTCATCGTTTATGTGATCAAAGTACAGCGGCCAGGTTCGCCAAAACGCTTTCACAACCAACTACGCGAAGTTTGTTCGCCGGCGTTGTTGTCTCGGTGTCCGGAGGCGAACCCTTAGGCACGATATGTTACGTGTAGGATTCACTACATGCGGTGGTTAATGTTTTACGACTCGTGACGCTGTTGATCGATAGCGAATAGCTACGCTCCTGTGAACTCCTCCAGGTCGTGCTGGTTCGCACAAACCAAGAAACTGAAATCGATAAATGTCCTACATGCAAAATATACAGAGCCGGCGTTTGTGGGAATTGCGTAGGGATTACTTTACGTGGCTTTGGAAAGCTGTGCAGTATCGATTCAAAACAAATATTGTGTAATATTCGTTCCCATGTGTATAAGCGTTATACTAATTTAAATTTCTTTACTTTATTTCAGATTATTAAACACTTTATTGGTTTGCTATAAAAAGTTGGGCTCAATTTCGGAAAGCGCTTTTATCGGAACTTCAACACACATTAAAATACGCTGCCCGTGTCCGGTGTTCTTGTTTGCGGAAAATTAAAGTTGATGTTGACTAATCTCATATTTGGTAAGTAGTTGGTGGTGTGCTGTTTCTAACTTTCCTAATTCCAGTGGTGCAACATTTGACGGTTCGTTCTGGTCTGGTAGGGATTCGGTTGTGTTATTCAACTCATCAAGGGGGATCGACTTGATTGATTCGATCCCGAAATCTCACCCACCCGAGTGCGAGGTGAACGTGTGCTGTGGTAGGTTAGGTTGCGTCATAGCACCACTGGGGACCGTTTTATGAACTTTGTTTTTATTTGCTTTTCTCGAACATTTGTGTTTTCGTTGAGCCAATCTGACTGACCTGGTTTAAGATCGTTTGATCGTTTGACACAAATTGATTTATGTTTATGGTGATTTTTTAAAGTTTTATTACACGAACATAACCGCTACACAACAATCAATGAATCTATTAAATTTATTTGAATAATTTTGTTGTTTGTAAATTCGCTTTATGGATTTTGTTTCCCCCCCCCAGAAAAGCAATCGATGTACATTTTGACAATTCAATTTCGGCCACACATGTGAATGACTGCGCAAAACGGCGTACCGCGAAATGTGCAACGATGGCGCACTTTCACATTGTCGAAAGTTATCTCGTACGACCGGGCATATCGGTATCCAATTAAACTTGACTGGTAGTTTAATTTGGTCGAGGGGAATCTGTAGCGAATTAAAGAGACCTGTGCACCGATCATTTAGTGGATGGTTTCGCCCGTTTCCTGCTTTTTTTTCTCTCCTGCCATTATCATTAAAAACGCTCATCTGTCACGCTGTATGTATTTCACCGATCGTTACATGCGTGTACGACGTGCTCGCTGTGATAATAGTACATGATCGTGCAATGAAGATGCACGAACTTTCTACCTCCGAAAACCTCAACTGATTCGTCTCACTTTGTGCCTTCGGATCGGATGTAGTACCACACCTTCGTATATTGGCGGGAAATCGGATGAAAATCGGGCAGCGGCCACAAACCATGGCATCGGTTGCACGGAGTTTAACGATTACGCTGTCGCTGGCATGAAGAACTGCCGCCTGTGGGGTTCGAGACAAATATAAACAACAGTGAAATTCGTGTCTGGTTTTTGTTTTTGCCCTAAAAGAAAGTGTAGCGTTGTTTCACCTTTGCAACTGTGAATTTGCAACAATGTCGGCAAACGGTTTCGGTTGGCCGGCCTTCCTTTTTAAAATGTTTAATCAGGGCAGTTTTCTCTTTGATTTGATTAAGTTCCATTAAGGTCCATCATGTGAGGTTGAACTGTCAGGCATATCAATGGAATATTTGAGATGTTTTTAGTATAATAAGCATCCATATTTATATTAAACATTTTAATTGTTTCTGCGTGATTATTACAAAACCGGAACCTGAAAGTGATCCAAATAATGAGCGCTCAATCTAAAGTGTTTATAAATGATAGAATCTTGTGGAGAAAGTATGTAATGGGTCAGGTTTTCGATTAAACAATGATAAAATTGCATCGCAATCCAACTTCTGCGTGTGTGTGTGTGTCGATACACATTCACTTACAGTCAAGACTTTCATCTCATCTTTCTTCTGCCTGACCCCCGGGACGGACGTACCATTTCTTACGAACGGCTTTCGTATCCGGAGACATTACGTACGCGCGCTCGCGCACTCGGCTTATTAGTCGCGCACAGTGTTTACTGCCACGAGCGCATAATCCAACCCACGAGCCCATTCGGCTAGTCAATGGTTGCGTTTAGTGAACGTTTTACTGGTTCACTTCCATCTTCCGGCCCCCGGGTTCGACAGCGACCGGTTGCAAACGCAAGCTAATGCCTGCTGTTTCCTTCTAGACGCAACGCAAGATCGGTCGGGTCGGTCGCCGGGTTTGCTGAAGTGCATAACGATGACGACAGTCCGGTTGTGTGTGCGGTGTACACGAGAGCGGTGGCGGCTAGAGTGACGACGATGACGACGACCCCGGCATGCCGCCGAGGAGTGCACGTTTCGCGTTGCGTTAGACAGGAAATGACCGTTCGACCGTCCGAAAGCAAACGACCGACCGGGAATATTGGTTTTAGAAAGTTGTAACCCAGGCAAGGCGCGGACCAGACTTTCGTGTTCGTGCGCTGGCAAGACGCTCCTAAGACGTTCGTATTAGTGACGGTTCACTATATTGGAAAACAAAACAAAATCTGCTTCATCACTGCGACACTGCTTGATAAGTGTCTAGATTGTAGTAAGGATTATTTAGACATTTGCATTAAAATAGTTAAGTAGTCAAAAATTTAAAGCAATGCTTAATTTACCCTTAATGTGCTTTGTTCAAACAATTTGGAGAATCTCCATTTTAAACAACACAACCAAACACACTGTACTACATTGTAGCGTGGCGTTTGGGTAACACGTGGGCCCAAACGTACACCAAGCGAAAGGGAATGGGTCGTTACGTTCCCGCTAAGGGCAAAAGCTTAACCGATGAAATATTGATGGGAATCGAGGCATGGCAATCGAAAACCGGCGCGAAAAAAAAGGTGATTTGTGCAAAAGAAGGTGCAGCCAAATGAAAATGCACACAAGCATATACAATCAAAGTGCTGTGTTTCTAATGCTGTGATCGTTGTCTTTTTTGTTGTTGCTGTAGTTCTCGTTTTGTTTTTACCTTAATGTTCCCGGGCTGCTTATAGGAGGACACGGCCAGAGCCCATTCACTCTCTCGATCGTTTGCAGAGAAGGTGCGGCTTTTGTGGGTTCAGTTTGGTTTTTTGCTTGTCTCGTTTTGCTTTTTTAACTGATGAGCCAGCCAAATGTGCCAAGGAGGGAGTCTGGCAAATGGACAATTTTATCATGCGAAAAGTGTTCCTTTCACTGTTTTGAGCCAAGCAAAAATCGATATTTGAACTTTTTATCGTGCAAAACACTAAAAGGATATTATTGACTTGTTTCTTATTCTATCCTTATGGTGAGTAGAAATACTAGATATAGTGTTATTGTTTCAGCTGCCGATAACTATACCATTCCACTTCCTGCCAGACATAACCGGACATAATTAAACATCAGCACGCACCAATAAATAAAGTCAGAGCAAGTCCGGGAGGACAAAAGTTATGTTATCCACGTAATCGATTATGGCTCAATTAATCAAGTTAATTAATTAATTTAGCAATCATCAGTGGCACCAACGGGAGA
The DNA here is from genome assembly GCA_002091835.1 of Anopheles maculatus. Classification (NCBI taxonomy): domain Eukaryota; kingdom Metazoa; phylum Arthropoda; class Insecta; order Diptera; family Culicidae; genus Anopheles; species Anopheles maculatus. The sequence continues at coordinate 66,250 of KZ061852.1, forward strand.
AAGGAGTATTAAAATGTGATCTCCTCTCTGCTGCTACGGCTGTTGTTGCTAGAGCTTAGTGGATAGTGGATGCCGCTAACTAAGCAACTAAACCTAAAGGAAAGTGAGAGTGACTAATCGAGGAAAAGAAACTTAGTGTTGGTGTTGATGAATGGTCGGTTGAAATTTCCATTTCTAACGAACGCGGCTGTATAAATCAAATTATCGATTGATAGCGAAATATTATGAAATCGAAAGTAAATTAGAGAGATCGGTGTTATTGCCATGCTCTCGCCGCTAATGATGACGGGTTAGCGTGGAACGGGAGCGTGAGCAAATGACTAGTTCATAATCGACTTACTGACTGTGGTGGACCAAGACAAGGCAAAAGAAATAGATGAATAATGTGAATAATTTTAATTAGGTTTCTTCCTTTTCTGATGGAATTCTAGCTGCAACTAGATATAAAGTATTTCTAGGAAGTAAGGAACCGAAATAAGGAACGTTTCTCTTAATTCTTTATTTTGTTTATTTTTTGATTTACTTTTATTTGATGCCATTTTCCCATTCAAAACAAAGCACGGGTAAGCAATACCCTCAACCACCATAAATCGCCAACCACGTTCCAACGATGATACCTTGACGATTCGGTGAAGCATGCAAGCACTAAACCATGCGGAAGGCTCCGGTGTTTGTACCATGGACTCGTCGGTCTTACTAACGCACGTGTCTATGTGTGAATGGGTGAGCTACCACCCCTGGATTATGTTGCACGAAGGTGGCAGAATTGCTGCATGTGCTGGTTTTGTAGCAATTCTCCCCAAGGCTAAGACGATTTACTGTAGCTCAGCAATCACACACGAAAAAAAAGCTGCTGGCGCAAACCACTCGCCCCGAATGGGACAAATGTGCCGAGATCACATTTCTTGGTACGATCGGGTCACGGTTCGTGTGTGTGTGTGTGTGTTTTGTTTAATGTTTACTGATGGGATCGTTCTTTTTACCGGGGATGTACAAAATTTCTACAGATTCATTGAATGATTCACTGTAGTTTTTGTTGTGTGCTTACAATAGGAGCAGCTTTGACTGTGCTGTGTGTTTTGCTGTCGTGGAATATGTTGTAGTTCCACTGCAGTGGAGTAAAGAATCGCGTTTGAATTTCAAAACTTGGTTTAGGTTCTTTTTCAGTTGTAGGATTTCCCACCCCACAGAGTGTAGTGTTGGACTGTTGGAAAGATATAGCACCCACCGAAGCCCAAACCGGTCCCAGAAACCTTACAACATCTTATTTATGACGACGGCTTCAAGAAGTTTACAAGCTCTGATCCTTGAGATATCCGCTGGACTAAGCAACATAGTCGAACGGCTTACTGCTAGCGCACAGTAAATCAATCTGATCAAACGGCACAGGTATGTGCGAGTGTACTGTTCGTGGACAAACGCGTCTTAGCGAGATCCGCATGCATATGGATGTTTTATTTTTAAAGCAAAGAAAAAAAAAATGGAGGGGATTTTGTTCTATCGTGTGTTTTTGTGCACGAGCAAAAGTGTGTCTTTAGGATGCATTTTTCCTATTTTTGGAAAAGCAATTCTAGTATTTCTGTTGTACTTGCTTGGTGCATCGTTGTACGGCATCTGCACGCGTTTGGAGTTATTTTCATTCTCATTTAAATATAAACGACAGGCAAACATAGCATTTGACATTTTGGTTTGAAAAAGGTGCATTAAAATGGTGAAACAAAATTTGTCCAATAAGCGAACACGTGAGGTGATTTTTTTTTTATCATGAAGTTATCGTTTTGAAACAATTGTTTCTTGATTGGCAAACGAATGATTTTGTTGTGTTTTCGTTGAATTTTTATCATTTAAAACAGAAAATATCATGACGCAAAAAAAAGGTTTCCAAAAAGATGCAACACTCATTATTGAAATGAAACTAGCTCTTCTCCAACATCGGCGGCATCCTTGAGCTTTATTTATGGGGCAATCCATTTTTTGAACGTTTCTTACGAATGAAGAAATCAATACTTCAAGCGCTTGTGAAAGGTATGGGCAGTGTACATCGGCTCTGTGAGTGGTTAGCGAAATTGGCGAGAAGCACACGAACGAAGAAGGATCGTTCAATTAGGCAAGATTCAGGACTACAATCAGATCGGCTTCCTTTATATCGCTTGGCCGCACCATCGTCTATAGTTTCATCTTGCTGTACTTGCAAAAAGTAAGCAAAACGATTTTCGAGCCGCGAGACTCTTTAGGCGCTGTGCAACATTGCATTGAAGGGTGGAGGGTTGGGGACCACAGTATCCGTGTCACCGAAGACTTTGCCTGGTGTGGCAGCGGTCAAGTCTGGGCCAGCTAAAAACCGGTTCCAGGCTCACGTCGATTTCCAAGAATCATGCTTCACCTTAACCACCGCTGAAACGAAAACCGATGCCAAACGGGTGTTGACCACCGAGGGCGATCGGGTGGTTGTGAGAGACTCTCATTTACTTATGCGTTGCTTTCGTTCCAAGTAGAACGTATACGATTCTTCTTTTGCGGGCTTCTCCCGCTCGATGCACGGGAACCGTTCGTCAGCGGGCGTCGCCGTCAAGGTGGCCCTCGATCCACGAAACTATTCGGGTTTGCCTGCGACTCTTTGAAGTCGCCCTGAAGGCTTTAAGGTGAAGCGTCTTACCGGCGATCTTCACTTGTTTCTTCACCCGTAAGAGCTCCAAAAGTCAGACTTCATCGAAATCTCGTTAGTCGTGAGGGCAAAAACCAGTTTGCTGACCTGATTCTTGTTAAAGAGAGGTGTGGGTCCAGCTGGGGAGCGGAAGGGTTGCCGATGATGGTTGCGATCGTCGGGATGCGTTTTGCAACTTCCGCAGTGCCTGCTGCACGTTGTGGGAAACGATCGATTGATGGGAGATAATTTTGCTCTCAAAAGCGCTGTGTTTAAGTTCTTATTTTACTGAACTACAGTTGTTAACTAAAGGAGAATACTTTTAACAAATATTTAAACACGATTGAAATGTTTATAATCTGGTCCAATTCAAAGTAAGCGTGTTAATCTTACAAATCACCCATCGCTTAAGCTGTGCGCTAATCGGGGAACATTTTTCCCGCTGCTTCGTTCCGTTTGCGTTACCGATAGCGTTTAAATGTTACTGACAGATGACAGTTTCATTTTCGTTTTCACTTTAATGCGCCATCTCTACCCAGTTGGCTGGATGGATTCACGCATAAGTCACGCATGCTGCCACCGACAAGGCAACACCGTGACGCGCCAGTTGCACAACCCTTTCTCTTTCTCTTTAAATTTGGTTTGTTTTCTCCCTTCGTTCAACACACGCATCTAGCCAGAGGAGTGCCCTGGTCACCGGTGGATGCTGGGATGGTTAAGGGAAACCATTGCACCAACTACACACACACTACAAACGTTCCCCGTCCCAAGTTTCTAACCTCGTGTTAGTTTGTTTTATTTTGGTCGTGTGTTTTTTTGTTGTTGTATCAGTATCCCTCCGGCAGTCATTTCAATCTCGCGCCATCCGAGACCCACCCAGTTAAGGTGGTTCGTTCACTCAATTTGGAATAGTAATTGCACGTGGTACATAATGCAATGCTTCAAGACACTGGTCAGGTTAGGAACGGTTTGGAGAAACGAAAAAACACAGCAAAGAAACAAAGAGCAATGACCAGCCACCGACGTCCGACGTCGGTGACTGTTTTTCTTTTTCTGTCAATTGGGCCGGCACTTATGCACCTATGTCCATTAGAGGTGTTTAGTGTCGTGGGAATACGTGTAGGCAAGTAAATCTGCCATGTCAGCTGTTGTTTAGAGCCAATGTCATTTGTCTTTATGACCCTTTAATGGTATTTAAACTATGCACGAATGAGGCCGGAGGTTCACTAACTGCTGGTCCGCATGGTGTGGTAAGGCAGACACGATTAAGCTAATACAATTTATGTCTCAATCGTGTATCCACAACACAAAATCTTAAAGCTAACAGTGATTGAATTACATTTTTCATATAACATTCGATACGTGTTTTTTCTGTGGTTTAGGTATAATAAGTACTTATTGAATTAAAATTAAGTAGAATTACGCTATGTCAAAGAAAGCAAATAGCACAAGTCATCGCAATTTTATTAATGAAGACACACTTGTTCTCATCGTGGTGCCAACATTTAAAGAACGATCCTCCACTTTGCCATTGATGGCGCAGGTTCATCTGTGTCACGGACGAAGCAACTGTGACGATGAGGTAAGATCATCATTTCTAACGCGATGCCGCAGCCTCATTGCAGGTTTCATCGTGGGTCAACCGATCAACCGTGGCCCATTCGTGAATTATTACGGGCCGGTGTATGCACGGCGAAGGCGCAACGTGTGTCATTCGTGGATCGAATCCTACTTTCCCCACGTTGCTGCGAGACGTGCGCCCACTCGCAGTGCTCCACGAGGCCGCCTCATGGGGCGATCGTTCACGCCAAATTCAATTATGGAACTGTCGATTCCATAATTTCTGCTCGGAGGTTTGGCCGAAGGCGTTTCTTCATAATAGTCTTCTCGAGCGGTGCTCGGTTTTGATGGGAAGGCGGTAATGCTGCGCACACGATAGAGAACAAAACTGGTTGCTCTCTAATTTGCATGCAGCCGGCAGAAGTGTGTTCTGTGAATGAGTTCATGGAAAACATTTCAAACCATTTTACATCTTGTGCACACCTTTTCGCAAAAGTAGCACGGTCTCCGGACCGGCGGTGCACTCACCTTGTCCGTGGAGGTGATGATGTCCGATTGGGCAATTTCGAATCCATCAAACGAGCGGTAACCGGCAAGCACATACGTTGCTGTGCCGCATGGTGCCAGTAGCAAACGTTCTGAGTGTCCCCCCGTCTAATGGCCGGTGCGGTGTTTAATCTGACGTCAAACGCGACGGAGCGTTGAGTGTTGGTGCCGGTGGTGTGTGCCAGAGGTTCGTCGCCTAGCAAGTTTGGAGGCCGTTGAAGTTCTTTGTTTGAGTGTGCGCGTGTGTCGCAAGCCCGATCGTAACGCAGCAGAAAAGGTACAATCATTTCTTCACCAAATCTTCAACCGATCACTTTCGGACGAGGTCGATGGTCGCGTTGCATGAAGGAGTTTGGTTCATTTTGGTGTTGTGTTTCGGCTTCTCCCATTCTGTGTTCCGCTTTAAAGCGGGCTCGTATTTAAGAGCTGTGTGGTGCGGGCGTCTCCAAGGTCTCTAGATGTCTGTCTGCTTTACGGCACAATTTTCCTCTGGTTTACACCGGTCATTCTTCGGCAAACCGCAGGCTCTATGACTCACCAGCATAACGACACTGTGTGAAGCACAGATAAAAATCCCGCCCGAAAGTTCAACCCTTTACGCAGCGAGTTAGGAGCGGCTCAGTGTATACCTTTTGCCAAACCACAAAACCCGTCGAAAGCGAGTGATGGCGGACACTGTAAGACACGTTATGTTTTCAAGTGATGTGAAACAACGGCCGCAATCTCGGTACCCGTACACTCACACACACAGTGTTTGTTTGTCGTGGCGTTTACGAAGCATTTTTGTTTCGTTTGAAGAGACCCACGACTACAGAAGGTTGTGTTTTTTGTGTGTGTTTTTGTCGTATATTTATATGTTTATTTATGCTTTCTTTGATTGAAGATGGCGAATTGGAGGGTTTTCTTCTTCGCTCGTCACACTTACATTTCTCTCTGCACACTGCCGGAAGGGGTTTTGTTTGTATTCTGTGAATTGTGTGTTTTTTTTTTCTTTCTTTCTGGCTTTGGATTTCTTCGTTCCATTCTCACAGCCATTTCATGGTTCATTATTTTGTACTTTGAGGTTGTCTTTTTTATGGCGCAGTTATGGCTTTCTCGATGCAGCGCGAATGTCTTTTCTTCCATCCCAAAATGCGGGTTTTGTGTTGGCTACAGGTGTGTTGTTTTGTTGTAAATAGTGAATCCATTCCAGCTTTTTTGCGGTTTTTTTTTTCTTCTGTTGAATGGAGCACATTTAGAGTTGGCTGACTATTGCCCTTTGTTATGTTTCCCGTACAAACGCGGCTTTTTTTTTTTTGGAATGTGTTCTTCCAAACCGTCGTTGGAGCGAAAGGCGATAATTTTAATATTCGTTCGTAATATGCGTCAAATTATGCTGCTCGCATCTTCCTTTTGTTAAGATGGTGTACCCCGTAATCTATCCGTTGTCTAATGCGACACCGCACACGATACGGTACGCGAACCCGGCCCATAACTCAGGGGGGAACTGACATCTTCTTCCACGTTTGCGACATTTGTGGCACCTACACCACATTTCGTCTAGTGGTCGCTGGTGGCTTTACAGTGTTAGAAATGATGAAAACCAAAAGAAAGAAAAGGATGAGCGGGTCGTTGGTATTTTTTTTTTGTAACTTACTTTCACCTCTACGACACGGTTGTGGTTTGGAAACCGCGGTACGAAGACAGCGCATTATTATTTACGACGTGTGCTATTACCGCAATTAACGTAGGTGTGGAAAATGGTTTGACGAATAGCGTTTTTCTTTCTTTCACAAAGGGCCCAATGGAAGGAAGTTCGTAGCAACAGTACAAGCAACAATGAGTCATACAAATGAAAAGGGGTTAGATGTTATATATCAGAGTGTTTGATTAGAAATGTTAAGGTAAAGATATCATAACAACAATTCGATGAATCACAGCACCTGTCTAATGACACAATTATAAAATGTACTTGCAGTGGACCACATCCACACAATGCTGTGGCGCCACAAAAATCCCCTAATCACCGTCTCAATTGCGGCTCATAAAAGAAGACAAATACGTGCTTGTCTTGATGGTTATTTGTTTTCAAATACACTTGTCCGTTCGAAAAGCCGGACTGCGATGTTTTGAAATTTCTTCTAACGATGCCTTCACGCTGCCCCAAGCTCAAGAACGAACGCCAAGAGTTCTTAAAAACAAAATGTACTTCGCGTAAGCGCTCCGGGCACTTCTGAGCAGCGTTACGCCATCGGTGTATTGTGGGTATGATGCTTTGAAGGTCCAGCGAGAACGGGGCAATGTTTAAATTGCGGGCTGTAGTAGCGCGAGAACTTCTGGAAGTTTATTGCCCTTCTCATAAATCATATCATTAACCTGAATTGCAAGGTTTCACGTTACAACCTCGCTGGAATAAATCATGCACATGTACGAACCTCTGACCATAAGGTTGGGAGATGTATAATGCTGTTGGGAATCACGGACTACGCAGTTCTATTGTGGCAGGTTCAAGCTAGTACAACCTGACAGAGTTCTATGTAACGGAACATTTTATCTGCAGCTAGACTGGAGTGTGAAGAAACCCGAGTTTTGGAAAATTCTTTTTAGTTCTATAAATTACTTTAATCGTTGATTTGCTTCGACTCCACTAGAGAGAATTTTTCTTCTGTCACAATTTCTCTTTTGTAAGCGCAACACAGCTCCGTAACCGCTGCGATAACGGTTCACGTACCCGAAACAAGAAGCTGCTGTTCTACACAGACCAGATGGTGAACACAGCGGCGGAAGTATCTTTTAGTGGCGTTTATGTTAATTGTTTTCCTTGACTTTCTTTTCTCCATCGTATGATACGGTGGTCATCGTTCGGGAGGCGCCATCTGGAAGCAACATGGTGCAGCTCGGTCCCGCGAGAAGAGGGCCAAAGGTACATGAAGTGAAGTACCGCATGGTCATTGAGCTTGGGCGGTGGCGATTGCGCTTGCGTTCGTGGATGCTAATGGAGCTTTCTCTATTAGTGCGTATTGATAGCACCATCCAGTTCCAGATGCGGCTAGTAGCTGTTACGATGATGTGTAGTCAGTCGGTGGAAAGTGGCTGCAGCTAGGCGGTGGTTGCTCGGCCGATCAACACACTATTGAACGACGTGACGATAGCCGATAGATAACAGCCGCTTGTGATGATTCTTGTTTTGAAGATTGGTCGCGTTTGGTTTTTTGCTGTTGCTTGTCCGGCTTGACAGTTCAGTCCACCCGATGGGTTCATCAAGTTTTATTGACCAGGATCCGTTCGAATCCGGTATATCCGGAACGATCGTCTGCGCAACCGGGAGATGGGCACCGGCAGCAAACAGCACGATGACATATCTCGTATGGTAATAAAGTAATTAAAATAATGATTATTTCCGCCCTGCTTCGTCAGCGGCGAGACTCACAGGAGAGAGAGAACTGCGAACTACTACTGCGTGCTCGGTGTTAGTGCTGTTGTTTACGCTTGCATTGCGCACGATAAATCCTGGGCTCACTATGTCGCTGCCACTCTCAGATGGCTTGGCAACGTTTGTTGTTATTCCTTCGCTTTTACTGACATCATTGGTGCCGTGTAGTGATGATGTTTTCACCTGCTAGCGAACTTTCCTTTAACCAAACTTTTGTTACTCCCTTTAAGAAGTCACCCTTGGTCACAGTTGTTCACTGTCGTAGCAACAGTGATGCGACTTGTCGGCGACTTGATGTCTTTTTTTTTTCTTTTTTGTAGATTCTTGAAGCTTGTTGTTGAGGTTGCATTGGCAAGATTTCACGTTACGGCATTAAACCACTTTCATAAGACGGCATAATAATACTGTGATAACTAAATAAACTAATCCACCTTACAGCGCGGGCAGATGGAAAGAGAGCCACTTTCCGCAAGTGGGCTCTATCAATTATCTCAATTCTTCACACCATCTTGGTCAGGCGAAATGTGGGCCATTTCTTATCCGGACAACCATCATCAGCAAAGTTCCTTGTGCGCTGCAATCTCTAATCTGCATGTTTTGCTCATCCCGAGAACAAGATATACCAGAATAACCGTTTAACCCAGGGTAGTAGGATGCTGCAGTGCACGTACATATAGTGGCGTGTAATTAATTTTTACCGTTTGAAAAGTTGTGAACCGATCGTAATCTCGTATGCGAACATGTTTGTGAACAGACGAGATTTTGTTTACTTCGCCATCAAACAAAGTAACGCTACGTTGATCGTGTTAGAGGATGCTGTAAATTAAGAAGCGTTGTGTTATTCTTTATTAGCTATAGTATTTTAAATGTTTTGCATTATTGTAAAAAAATTGTTATATTAATTTAATCTATTTTATAACAAAACCAAAAAATACATCCCTACTACGTTGAGGTTACTTTAGTACACTTTTTGTTTTGTTCCATTTGCAAGATTATCCTTATTTGGTAAAAATACATTACTCAATCACATCAATCTCGCTGTTGTCCGCGTCTCTGCCACAGCACGTATACGAATCCGTTTGGACGTAAAGAACTTGTTTACCTCATTTCCGGTCTCGCTAGGGTTCACGATGCGGTGCTCGAGGTCCATATCCATAAATGGGATTGCTGATTGGTGGGTCGGCCGTTGCGCCGATTGGAAACGAGCAATATAACACGGAAGAGCGCACCACCGATCGATCGCGAAGCTGTAAGGAAGAAGGTTAAAACGTACTTCCGACTCGTACACGTACCAGCCAGTCTCCAGCCAAGTTTTGCTCGTAGTTTGTGGCTTTTAATGTTTGGAAAGCTTCCATCACTGATTTGCCATCTTACTGAGACGGTCCCAAAAAGGGAAGAACATTGCCAACGGGGGTTGAAAAAAAAGGACAGTCTTCCCATATCATTCGGAATAGTATGCGGTAGTATTTGCATGAATTATCGTAAACACCACGTTTCGACGACTTCATCAGAAGCTGAACAGGAAAAAGAAGCAATAAACAATCTTCCTTGCATGGGGCGACTGCTTCATTCATGGTTCGGTTTGTGAATTGTGCCGACCTTTCCTCTATCCTTGGCGGGGAAAGGGAAATGCTTGGTGTTTGTATAAATCACCATTTACCAAGGCTATGATAAGAAGAAACAAAACAAAAACACACGGCAGAGTGAACTGAGCAAAGGCTTATGAGTCCGAAGGTGAAGTGGGACCCACGGAGACAGTTACCGCTCTGGCGCTGCTGTTCAACTGGGTAGGGGTTGTCAGTAAGTGACTTAATGATTTGAAAGACGCAAAACAACACTGCGCGCGCAATGGCGCACTATGTTGGGAAGAAATAAAAACACAAAAAAAAGTTGTATCCATCGCTTCCACTGCTGTATCATAATCTAAACCTCGTAGACCAAACGGCTGTGAGAGTGGTAAGCATCACGCACGCTAGATGCTTTTGCCTTCATCAACAACGACCACGACGACGACGACGAACCACCCGACGATAACGACTGTGACGGCGTGCAAGTGACGAACCCTCCGAGCCGAACCCCTGCAACCAAGGGTCACCACCGCACAACGTGTAAAGGGAAAACCTGGGTACGGTGGGGGATCGTGTGGATAGTAGCGACGTGTTTTGTTGTGCTGCGCGTTGTTGACCAGTGCGGTGTGAGCGCGCGGGGTCGGTCTTGCACGCATCGGTGCGTCCGTGGTGTGGCTCCCGCGTCACCAGCGTTGTACGCTCGCGCTCTCGCGCCACAGCTTAAGTCAGTATTTAACCAGAGCCCTACCAGACCGGACGTAAACCGAAGTCGAAGACTTCCCAAACGATTCCCGTGTGTGTTTTTTGTAACTCATTCAACTTGACACAAAGTAATGAAAGCACATACACCGTATTTACCCCGTACCCTGTTACTAATCAAAGTGTTTTTACTTTTGTTTTTCATGTACACTGGCGCTTGGCTGAATCTACGCTACGTCGACGGGGCGAACAATTGTGGTTCTGATATCTGCAGAAAATTTAGCATGTCCGAACGTCGTGGAACGAAGGCACTAGAGTTATGGTGCCGCCGGATAGCCGAAGGCTACAAGGATGTTAAAATCACGAACATGAGCACCTCCTGGCGAGACGGGCTAGCTTTCTGCGCCATCATTCACAACTTCCGGCCAGATTTGATGTAAGTATTTAACGCAGTTTGTTGGGAAGTGCGTTTGGGTGTATATTTATAATATCCTTCGCTTCACCTGATTCCTTCGCTTGCTTTACACAAAGCATTATCCGAGAAAGCGCTTCTCTCCTTTCCAAAAACACACCGATACACAGTTACAACTTGAGCAAAATGATGTTTTACTAACAGTGCCCAACAATGGAACCACACACACACACTCTCGATACACCGCATAAACATCACCGCCACACGCTCTTACTAACCGCTTTCTAATCGAATATTTTTTCGGCTTCTTGCTTCCGATCTCCCAAAAAAACAACAAAACCAAAAACCAACATCGATCCACTCCACATGCGATAGATACTAAACAATCGTCTTTACACACTAGTAAGTATATGTTTCACGTGCTGTGTTGTGTTGTTGCGGTAAGCGAAGATTCACACCTGTGCACGGTCAGTGTTTAGCGTTGTTGTTTTATGCGAGTGTGTTTCTATTTGTGTGGCCGCAGTTCAAGTTTGTGCTTGTAGTTGAGGAACTTTTCGAAACGCAGTGTGTGCGTGTGTGCTCTGGTTTGTTTTGGTTTGCTGATAGTGTTTTCGACTTTACTCTACTTTTTGAGAAGAAAAGTTTAGTTAGGTGTGCGCGGTCAGTTTGATGTTTGATTTTAACGTTTAAGTGGTGAATAGATCTGCCGATTGCCAAGTGCAAGTAGAGTATCCCAAGGCGGTACAGACGGAGAGAAAGAAATGTCTGGCTGATGGCTTCCGAATGATTAATATTAATATTAAAGCGTGTTGATTGTGAGAATCGTCTGAAAACGGGAACCATGGGTGCTAGTTTCGTTGGTGTGGACGGATGTGGTTACATTGGTGCACGTACTTCTGAGATCCAATACTATTATGCGTGCCGGTTTGAATATTTATTAGTTGCGTGATACCGAAGACTGTCCCGGTTTTGAATTTTGAAACAGACCGTTAACGTAACGTAATGTTTACTTTCATATTCAATTTGATTTGAAGGGTGCGTCTGAAGCTTTTTTAAATAAAATACGGATGGGAAAATAATTTGAAACATAAAGTGAATGAAATATTCCTAGTAGCTGATGGTACACTAACTTTATTTTTAGCTATTAATATGTGTGTGTGTGAGAGTGTTATTAATTAGTCGATCAACAAATAATTGCATATATTTTAATCAACAATTCATTGCATCGTTTTTCGGTTTCCCAATTATATGCCTCTATATTACGCTATTAACATAATCCTATTTTTGATCATGTATTTTGAAACATTAAACTAACCATGTTATTTTGTTTTATTCCATTTCATCCCTAAAACATACGTTGCTTGCTGGTTTTGTGTGCGTGTGTGCATTTGTTTGGTGCATATTTTGTTTGTGTGTGTGTGTTATTGTTTTCATACCCGCATCCGGCTTGTGCACCATTGCAGCGACTTTGCAAGCCTCAGCAAGGACAACGTGTACTACAACAATGAACTAGCGTTCACCATCGCGGAGCAACATCTCGGCATACCGTCGCTACTGGATCCGGCTGATATGGTCAAATACGAGGTGCCGGATCGATTCTCAATTCTCACCTACCTGTCCCAGTACTACCGAGTGTTTAGCAATCAAGGTAGGTCTCACCAAAATGCAAACCTCATACCTGCACCCATTGAATTTCGGTTTATGCTTGCTTCAAACACCGGTCAGGACAAAGGACAAAACTACACATGAGTTAGCATTCTAATCGTAACCATCTTGAAGTGTCGGTAGCTGGATAACAGTCTGCCCTTATCCCCACCAGACAAACCTAACCGTAACACGTTTTATGTTATACACCACTGTCGGTGGGAGCTGAATGTTGGTGTCGTTGTTTACAGGGCACCAATAAAAAAAAAAATCGTACGCTAGAGCATAGCGGTGAATGGATGGAATGGGCTGCACGATTCCACGTCAGGGTGGTGGTAATTCTACTTTATGATCAAAACCCGTGTTTGACCGGTATTGCAGCTGGTTTATAGTTGGCTATGCGAAAGTAATAGCAATACAAAAGCACAGGAGTGTCTAACAATTAATGGTCGATCGGTTGACAGTGATCCGTAATGGTAAATGATTCTGCGATCACGGTAAAATGATAACTTCCATTGCCTAGCCTTTGGGCACGTTATAACCCGATTTGCGATTCAACACAACAGCACCTGTAGTGTGGCTGCATGAATGTGGCAGAATTGCAATTGAATCAAATGCATGCAAATTGAATTTCCTGCTCCAAGGAACCAAGGAACTTTTTTCTAGGTTAAGTATGCTTGGTTAGTACGTGTTTAATTCTGTTGCTCAAATAGCTTCATTCAATGCAGGAACAATTTTATTTCTAGCGAGTTATGCTGACAGGCCTTCGTAAATTGTAATCAAAACATGCAATTACAAATCGATTCTTCTAACGGAAAATAATGCAAAAAACCTCATTAAAATTTTATAATACTAATTAATCATATTTTCTTTTTCCTCTCTCTTTCTCAATCTTTTTTATAACTGGTGATAAATCAACGCATAACGTTCGTTCCTGCTTTGGCTCTTACCTTGAAGAATCAGCGTCAAGCAAGAAGGTCGTCGATAAGGATACCAAAACCGATGACCTAACCTCGAAGGTAAGCAACGCAGAGTGTAATGAATGGGCCATAAATCGATCACGAATTGCACGATCCGTCGACCGATCCGTCGAACGAAGCTAAGGAAGAAGTTTGTGAATTAATACTGCTTTTACCTTGATGTGGTGGTGGTGATGGCTTAAACGTCCTTATCTGTGTGAACTGTCGTATATCACGATTGATGATTACATCGTTTACGATCGACTACTCGTCGGGGGCTTTCTGGTTTCTGTTTGCTTTCATGTGCTCATAACATCTCCTAGCATGTAAGATACTTAGCGTAGGTTGTGTATTTTCGTCGCTGGGACTGTACCTAAAGATAAACTTAATTATTTATTACATTAAACTGTTTTTCATCAATAGCAAGTTACAAGAACTTCATAATTTTCTTCATACACATTAAGCAAAAAGTCAGTTCAATTTAAATCAGTTAAAAAATCAATACACATTTCCATACATTTTACCGATAAAACTAAGTCAATTTGATAAGTAGCTCATATATTCCTTCTGGCTCTAGGGAACTAAACACAACCGTTACAGCACCTCTGTAGCCTCTAGGCACACCGTTCCCAGCGTGTCTACACCTTTATGTCCATCAATCCGTTTGCATGTTGTATCGGTCCGTAATATCATCATTACCATAATCACATCCAACGGTGTAGGTAGAAGGGGTTTACCGGCGCGTTGTCCAGGTTCGATATACAACGGTGGTGGCGTTGAATTTCTAGGTTAACCGTCCGAATGCAGAGTAATTGGATTGCAAAAAACAAGAAGAAAAAAAATCCAAAGCTTCCCGATAGACAACAGCATCATTCGGGGCAGATAGATGCAGGGAAATGCTCACGCTATCTATAACCGTGATAGAATATTACCACAGTGGGAAATGGTTTTGAGAAAAGGAAATGTACAATAATGATGGCAAATTATACCGCGCGTAGTTCCGTGCCGCTTGGCGTGCCGAAGAGGCCGTGGCCAATTCATGTATGGCATTTTGCAACAGCCACACAACGCACACACATACATAAATACGTCTTCTGCTCGTGCTTTGGGGTGCCCATTTCTGCGGGAAGGTTGTTGATTTAGTTGTTGTTGTGTCTGCCTTATACTGACCGCCTGAGGCTAGCAATAGGTTAGCTCGGTATCAATTTCACTCACCCGTGGATCTGTGATTTAATTCGTGCCCGCAATGGAGGTATGCTCTCCAATTTCAACAGAGTCAGTAGCGATTAGTGTAACGCTTACTGAAGAACCAAACTGCTGCGCACAAATCGTCAGAATATCTGACAGAATAATTCAGTGACAAAAGGGTTGACTCTAGAGCTCAAGCAATACGATCGTATTTGGTTCTGTAAAATCTGATATTGGTTAATTTAGTATCGTTGTTTTGTATTCAATACTTCCGTCTGTCGATCACAAAAAGTTGAGCACAATTAGTAAAAAAAAGTCACTTATAGACTGTATCATACAATGGTAAAAGGCACCTGAATGGAAAACTTCGGTGTAGTTTGGATGGCTTTTTATGTAAACTCTCCCACCAGAACAATATTACAATACATCGAAAACTGCAACACGCATGTTTAATTACGCACACTATTGAAAAGTGTAATCTGTCCCTTTTCCACGCTGTTACCCATCGGAAATGTAATCTAACATGCACCGGAAAATCATTCATTGATGTTCCAGACAGGTTTTTGTTGTTGTTTTGTTTTGGCATAGCCGGAAGTGTACTGCAAAACTGGGAACGGCATTTCTTCTACCGTGTAGAAAATTGTCTCTTTTCCCTTTAACCAGCGACAATGTGGAACTGCTGCTATTGTTCGTACACGCGTGTATCTATCATGTCGGATGCTCAGTGAATCATTGAATATTTTTTATTCCTAAAATAGTTGATTTTGTGTGCGCTTGAGTGATTTTTAATTCGAACGACACACATTTTAACCAGCGCAACGATCGTGTTGCCTGCATCCTCTGTTGATGGGATGAAAAAAAGAGAAGGCGAGGCAAACGGATTTGGCATGTGGAAATGGGATTGTATCGGTCGTTTTGTAATGGGTTGCACGTCTCCCTAAATCGACAAATGTATGCAGAAATGTGTCAATTTTCACGCGACGATCGTTTAATACAGAATGTTTGAAGCACTTCTACCATTTAGCATTGTAGGTAGAAATACATTTTTGTTTTAATTATTTTGTAGCAATGATTTATTTTCATTATTATTCTAATATAGAGGGGTCCCAATTATGCTATACTATCTCGACGAGCAGCTGAATTTCTACGAAGATCGTGTATATGTAAAGTTCGACGACGTCTCTATGCTTGTAGACAAACACCACGCATTCACGCACGTGTGTTTAAACTTGCCCAAGCTGAACACAGCTCAACCTGTGTGGTGGAAATGCATTATGTTGCACACAACCATATCACGCTCACGTTGCCCACAGTCTAAGTAAATGTGTGTTCAACAAACAAACAGTGGCAGCCGGCGTTATTTCTCTCCCCCTCAGCGTTATGTGCTGATCATCATCACATCACACCTGAGTCATCGCAGGACCGTGGTGGAGATAAGGCCTTCTTTCTAATGAAGTGAGAGCAAGATGACTAAACGATTGCTCGGTTGTTGTGTGAGGGTTGGCATCGTTTGGTATGCACGGGCAGAAAAGAGAGAAATGTTGAGCAGCATCATACAAAGCTGGCTATAGTAAAGTCATACGTTAGTTGACGATCGTACATCACGGCGATGACACGAACATCGTTCGTTCGCAATCTGTTTTCAGTTAAGATGTAGTGCATTTGAAGTGATTCATTGCTGTAAACTAACCCAAAACTAACACACACACACACATAGTAAATAGTGCACCTTTTAGTTTCGTTGTTACTGGTCACACTAACCTAAATCACTAAATAAATTCTGGATAATAATATAACTCTAGTTTAGTGCAGATTTAACCGTTTGACGAGTGATGTGTGAAGTGCGATAATAAGATAAGCATATGCTTTACACTGTGTGTTTTCTACATTTTTCCTCTATCTTTTCTTCTTTTTCCTTCTCACCACCGTGCCAACTGCCGCCCGTTATCCACGTGTGCCGTACACCACTTTAAAATTGTGCAAATCAATACGTTACAATATCTGAACCGTGCATCATCGATTGTGCACTATAAAACGATCGCCGGCATCGCAGGAGGATAGCAACAGTTTGGATATAGTAGGCCAATACAAGCCGGAGATTTTCTGCTAAAACCGTACAGTGACATTAAGACTGCGTCGACACACCCAAACGAAGCTCAGCAGTGGTCGCGGGTCTCAGAAAGAAGAAAACATCAGAATACAAAAACAAACAGGAGGACAAACCAAATACAGCCTTAGAAGAACTACCGTAAATTATAACAGCACCACAACAACAACAACAAACACACAAACCTAATTATTGTAGGAACAACAACGAGACGCCTTCAAAGAGGATTAAATGTGTGGAGTTAAAAAAGGTGTGAACATTATACAACGGATCGTACTGAAATTTAAGTGAAAACCATCTGATTATACATCGAAGAATCTCTCGCGTGGAATCACAACAAGCAAGCGGCTTTCGGATTATTAGAATACTGTGGCATAGCAGTTGCCGAAAGTGGAGAGCAGATATCGAACAAATCGACATACAATCAATACCAAATCTGAGCATAAATCTCCGCGATTGTTTATCATAGTTACTCATTTGTATGTTTGTTTGTTTTGCAACGATAAGCATTGTTCGTTAGAACGTTTAAGAATAAGAGTGTCTTTAGTAAATTGTCACGTTCACCATCATCATTATCATCACCATCAACGTAACGTCACCAGCAAACTTAATCGTACCAGCATAGTTTGTCACCTACCGTCACCGTAGCACGTAATCGGCAATTTTAAAGACGTTGCAAATAAAACAAAACACAGGCACAAGCTTGAACGTAAAGAAAGCGTTCGTTACCAGAGTATACGTGAAGATAGCGAAATACGAAATCGATCGATATCAATCCAAAAGCAACGTAAATTGCACAGCAAGAGTTGCACCAACGGCCAACACTAGTTACACACAACATCTAGTGAATTTCTCCTTCGGACAGTGTTCGCTCAGCCGAAACGACAGATTTACCATAACCGGAGAACTGCCGGACCGGAGTTTGGAGTTTGTTGCAATAGTACGGAAAATATCTACACCAGGTAACGTGTACTACTATTTTCAGCCGAAACGGGTACAAAGCTGGCAGATGAGGCTTTAAAAAAACATGTTCACACACAAACTTATTTATTTAACACGGAAAGTCACTCTTCACAACAGTATTTGCTTGGTTCGCTTAGATGATTGCTTCAAAGATCGCCTCCGGATAGCGACGCGTTTAGTGCGAAACATTAACATAGAAAATCAACGCTTTCCCAATTGATTTAACTGATTTGATCACTTCCTCACAATGAGCAAGTGTGTCAAGTGCGAAACACACGATTTGGACACAATTAATCAAAGCCCAATTTTCTTCGCTAATGCTTATGCTTTCCATTTTATCTGCTCTGCTTTCAACTTGTCACGTTTAGTACCATCTAGTTCAAAAGTTTGTTTCCATGTTTTGTCCTTTTTCTTTGTTGTCGATTGAATTGGTTGTTGCGTTAATAAGTATTGTTGTGTTGTGCATCTTGAATGTGTTCGATTCTCTTGTATGTTTTCTGTTGAGTTACCATTCTAGCTTACAGTTTAGAAAATTACAATTCGTGCCGATCAAAAACATGTTGAAATATTGCCAGTTTTGTTAACTCTCTAATGCGCTTTGCATTGCGAACTACTGACATCAACAATAATATAACGCGTTGCTTTCCACTAATCCACAGATAATGGCAAACAAACCGGCATTTGTGGGCGTTCCCAAACGTGCTTCCTGCAACCGTTGTAGTAATCCCATCTTTCTGGCAGAACGCATCAGCTTCGGTGAAAAGAGCTACCATCGATCGTGTCTGAAATGTGCCCGCTGCGGTACCCAGCTGACGGTGGGCAGTTTTTACGAAACGGAAATAGACGGTGAATATTGCTGTGAAACCTGTCCGGATGAAGAGATACAGCTGGAACAGCGGCGCGAATCGTCACCTTCGTCCGATGGTAGCGGCCGACCGTCAATTATTACCGGTAGTGTCACACAACCGGTGGCAACCGTAACGTTACCGAAGAACATTCGTAGCAGTAAGTTGCTTGATCGGATTTCGTTTTTCGAATCAGCGCCGCTTAGTGACGAAGAGAAAACGTCCAATTTGGAACGCAAGACAAGGATGAGCAATTTCCTAAAGGAAACGCTCAAAGATGTAGAGCAAGTCCAAGATGAACCTCCCGATCTACCATCCACCGGACCACCGGTCTCGTTGACAAACGAATTTAATGCAAAAGAGATGAATGATACGGTCGATTCGGATAATGTGGAGGATGAGTTTGAAAAATTAGTAGAAGGCCTGGATGAAGAAGATTTAGACGGTGTAACAAACAAGACTCTGCACTCCGATCTGGACAGTATGCCACATGATGATGAAAAACTTGAATTGCACACTAAATTGCCAGTTCCTGTACATACCGAGCCGAATGATCAAGTAATTCGCAATGATAGTAACGAAGCGGAGATAAAGGTAGAAGAATCTTTGGAAACAAATTCATCGGTGGAAAAAGGTGATTCTTTCAACGATGTTGAAAATACTGAACCTCTGAACAAACACCAAGATTCAGAAGTATTGAAGCAATCGAGCACTTCAGTCGTAACACGAAACGAGGATGAAAAAGTTGTCGAGGAAAAATTACCTGTCGTTGCGAAAGTACCGATAACTATTGAATCCAATGATTTGACGGCCGATGATCAGCACAATGATATCGATGAGAAGCAAACCGAAATCAAACAACCATCAATAGAGATCTCAAAGGATGATGCGGTGGAGGAAATTTCTATCGAGGACGTTAAAGTGATCGTAGACACTGAGACACAGTCATCTGTTGCGGAGTTGGAACCTCCTCCTACACAAGAATCAGATGTGCCTGAAGAAAACGATTGTACTGAATTGAAAATAGCTTCCTCCGAAGTAACGGAACCAGAAGAAAATATTAAGGATAAATGTATGGTGCCTAATGAAGTCGTGGAAAATACGGTTGAAGATACAGAAGTGCCTGTGAACGAAGAAAGCGCAATACCATGTGAAAGTCCTGCAATAGTAAGCAAAGGTGTTGAGAATGCGCCGGTTGAAACGAACAAGGATACAAATGATGACGAACAGTATCCATCTGATCTGAATCCGTTCGGAGAGGATGACGATGGAGAAGGCGATGAGAAAATAGTAGAGTTACGGAAAGGGTCAACCGGTGGCAAGCCTGTACCGACTATGCGACGCGTTAGCACAAATCCGTTCGGTAGCGATGATGAAGAGGAAGATGGTCTGCAACAATCTCCCTCGTCGAAACCACCGAGACCACCACCGCCAAAGGTGAAAACGGCCGTTGACAATGCGTCAGCAAAACCCGTCCCGGCCAATCCTTTCGATGAAGACGATGATGATGGTCCAACGGATGAACCGGAAATTGTGCCAGTATCGAAACCATCGCCCCGTCGAACACCGGTACCGACGCCTAGAAAAGCTCATGCCTACAACGATTCCATCAGTTCTTTGGACAATTCCTTAATGTCGAGCAGTCGGTTGAGTAGTTCGAATGTGTCGCTAGCGTCCAGTCTGGAGAGTGGACCTTCTTCGATGATTGTGCCGACGCGACGCAAGAAAGGAAAGGCTCCCGAAGTTCCGATGGCAGCTGTTGGTGTGTCCACTCCAATTGCTTTCCAGCAACAGCAGCAACAACTAACACCGTCTATTGCAGACAAAACATCAATAGAAAATCTATCTATTAGCAGTGGAAGTGGCACCCTGACAACACCGCGCAAGAAACGTCTAGCTCCAGCACCGCCTCCGGTACCGAACAGTACTTCAACTCCGAAACAATCATCACTTCAGGCGGAAAGCAGCTTAACGAGAGCACCGAGTCAGCGATTACTGGCTGTAGACGCGAGTCTCCGCAGCAATGCCGATCGTGAACCATCCGAAACAATGAGCCGCGGTAATAGTAACGAATCGGTCGTCTATCGCAGAACCATCGTACCGCTCGTTTTGGACGATGATGGGCCAGAGTCTCCGGTGCACGATGGCACCAATACCAGCGGACGGCAGTGGGAAAAAATGAAAGACAACAAGGAGGCACAAAACCGAAACCGCCAATCGCAAAGTTCTCCCACCAGCGATGGAAATGGACACAATAGTTTCAGTAGCCCCGGGGGAAGTTTTTCCATCCTGGCGAATAAATCATCCCAAGGAAAGTGGAAACGACGCAAAGGACCGGCCCCAGCTCTGCCGATAATTGCTGCACCGCTACCGGAACGGAAGCCCATCAAAATGTTACCACTGAAGGAAATCCATCAGGAGCTGCAGATCATTGAAACGCAACAGCAGGGCCTAGAAAAGCAGGGCATCGTGCTGGAAAAGATGATACGGGAACGGTGCGAAGGGTTTGAAGCGGACATCGATCTCGATATTAGGTTGCAGGCCAACTCGAAGGAGGTCGAAGATTTAATAATGCAACTATTCGAGCTGGTGAACGAAAAGAATGAACTGTTTCGACGGCAAGCTGAACTAATGTACTTGTAAGTAATTTAGTGAGGTTGACAATACATCAAACCTTTACTTAATGACTTGTTTCTATTAAATCTAAACTCGTAGACGCCGGATGCACAGGCTGGAGCAAGAGCAAGCAGATCTGGAGTACGAAATCCGACTGCTGATGGCACAACCGGAACGGAACAAAACTGATTCGGATAAGGAAAAGGAAGAAGCATTAATCGCTCGCCTAGTTGAGGTAAGAGCAAACCAAGTCGTACCACTATCGAAAGAAAATGGAAACTAACGAGCTTTCACTGTGATCACTTTTAGATTGTTCAGCAGCGGAATGAAGTTGTCGAGCGTCTGGAGATGGATCGTATACGCGAGGCGGAAGAAGATTTGGTAGTATACCACCAACGAATGTTTGGTTATTTCACGATGAATCCGTGTTAATTATGTAATTCTTGCTTTCTCCGTCAAAACTTACAGTCAATTAAACAAAGCATTGAGGAACGTGCGGCCAGCCAACAGTCTAAGCATAGTAGTAGCAAGAAAGATTCATCTGCCAGCTCCACGGCACTTCCGCTAACCGACGCAGAAAAGCGCGACTCGTCCACGAAACTCTCGAAGAAGGAGAAAAAGAAGCTTAAAGAAGCGAAGAAGCTAGTAAAATCGAAAAAGATTGACTCGGAAAAGGTAAGCCCCTGCTAATGGGGATTTATTTATTGTGCCCGGTCCTAATTATGGTTATCTTTTTTTTTTTGCCCAATGCCGCACCATCGCTAGGATGCTGACGAAACGGAAAGCAGTGCGGTGAAGGAGAAGAAAAAGAAGCGAAAGTTTCTTTTCTAAACGCCATACATTATATGCTGGTGGGCCAGAGCTACTTGCGCTTCTTTGCGTACGGCCCGTCAAAGGTTTAATGCCATATTCCACCATGGAGTCATGTTACGCTGTTCGTCGAGAGCGGACGGTTTGCATACATTCCTTCCGTGCTGATACGCGGCACAGATCCGTCCAACCGTTTACGCTACGCAAAAACTATTTGCCACTGCTTATCCGTCTATCAACTGGCTCGTTATTCTGTCAGCTCAGCGACATTCAGAATGAGTAGCAAGTGGTGCCTAGGTACGAATGATAGATTCGTGAAATATTACATTTGTTCTAAGCCAGATAGAAACGATCTTCAATCGAGTCGACTCTGTTTCGCTAACTGTTACACGACGTTATCTACCACACGTTTGCTACATGTCCTGTAGATATTTCAATCATCGCATTTAATACCGTCGCCACGGGTCGGATACACACCGATCCCGTACTCTTCGATTCGACGACCCCTGTTTTGTCCATTTCATTTGCGCACATTTAGTTTTAAACGACACATTTGCTGATAATATTACTCAATTCTTACGACTATATTTACATAGAACACACGTATAATATGAAGAGTGTCCTTTCTTGTGAAAGTTATTGTGCATAGTGATAGATGGTACGAAATATATTTGCCTAGTAATGTTAAGAAATAAAATATTGATTGAGCTCACTGTTGAAGCTACAGACATACGGAATAATATAACAAAAACGCCTTACAAACCCTTTTTCAAACGATGACCTTACCTCCATGTGACGCGTAGTTTTTCTTTCCGTACACTTACATTTCAACAATAAAACCAAATAATTTCTAACAAATATACACATCAGGATTTATTGAGAACGGTACGAATTCAGTAGTATTTTTTGTGTTTTCGCGCATCGTCGATACAGTTCATACAATAATGCGTTGCTGCTTTAAATCGCGTACAATCATTGTCGTTTTGTAAACGCTCCTGCCTTAGCACTGTAATAGTACTGTAATACCTGCTGTTCCTTTTTTTTATTTAAATTCCTGTTTGCTATCACGGTTTCTTGGGAAATGCCGTAAAGTACATCGAGTAATCTATTTATTCACTGTACTACAATATGCTTAGGATGCTCATCTGTAATGAGAAAACATATGAGAAAAAAACAACCGAAAGTAACACAAACTTTTTCCCAACTCAGCTATATCATCAAAAGCGTTCTTCTTGCAGGAATTTCATAATAAATTAAATAAAAGACTTGTGACGGCTGCTTTTACTTTTCATCTTTTAATGTCTTGTTCTAGCAACAATCTTAACTCTTAAATTACGGTCTAACAACAACAAAATCTATTTGTTTTATAAAAATTAAGCTTGAAGAAGAGATAGGATTTAAAAAAACAGGGAGAATAGGTAAAAAAACAGCAATCGTTTAACACAATCTGGTAATCAGGTTTTGATTATGTATTTTCAACTGCAGCATTCGTTTCACGTTCCGATAGCTACAACCCATTTACGAAACTGTCCGTCCCGTACATCTACCGTACCCGGATGGTTCTACATTCTTACAAATTATACATCTAGATCAACAATTAGACACTATTTGATATCGTTGCTTGGTTTGCCCTGGGGTTCAAAACCCACCGTGTTCCGATAAGCTTCGTTTCTTCTGATTTTTGTTTGTTTGTTTGGTTTTTTCTCACGTAGAATAATATAGAGATATACGTTACGTACCATGTATGCGAATATAAATGGTTCATCTTGCTGGTTTCGATAGGATTTTTTAATTCCGTTTGTTTCTAACGATTAACACGATTCGAGTAGATATATTATTAACACTTAGGTAGTAGAACTCGGGATCGGGCTTGGGCGCTCGTTCGCTCATTTGCGGACTGACTAGTTTTTAGCACTATGTGACACTGTGTTGTAAGAAAAATACGACTCTCTAGTTATTGTATCAACATTATTATGGGCTTTCTTTGCTTGATCAACGATTAAGTTTAACTATTTGTTTTCCTCTTTTTTTGTAACTTTGTTTTTTGTCGCTTTGCTACTTTGCTTGTATGTTACGAGACACTTACGGTAACAATAAACACGGATTTAAAGGGAATAATTATACATCGTTAACGTCGACTGCTCTTCTTGCATTTTTGATGTTGTCGTCATTTCCCGTTTTGTGGTGTGCTTAACTGATTCGAGTGAGTGGATGTGCATTTGTGTTTACAACACTGACAATAGTTGACAAAAAAGAATTCAAAATACATATTCAAATTGCTTCCGAATTGCTTATGATACATTATTCTATAACATTTGCAACATGGTTACCATTATGCGTCGGATCCTTGGGGGGTGGAACAATGAAAGTGTGTTTGCCATTTTATCATGTCACACCAGAAGCTTAAACCGTAATTAATTAAATGTGTTATTTTGATTCCGTGTTGGCTGTGCGAACGTAATTTAAAAGTCTTTTTACGGACACATCAACGTTTTCCTTAAGAATTGTTCTGCTTCTGCCACTAACACACTAGTATTCATTTTGTTTTATTGTATTTACTTCCTTTTTTTGTTACTGATTAGTTGCTTGCTTTCATAACAGTGTTTCCATTTAACTAGTAAGCAGTAGTGGTAGTTTCTTCATTTGATTGGTTTGAGTCCCTCGAGATGATGGTTTGTTTAGGTGTTTTTTCGTTTGGTTTTTTGTTTGTCTGATGAAATCTTTCTTTCCTCCCTGGTTGGGGTACTTTTGCACCTTTCCTCCCTGTGACAAATTGTGTGGCAGCTTATTAGCGCCTGATCGTTTTTAAAGTTATTTATTGTAGGGGTTTTTTTGCTATTGCCTTCTAACATCTAACTCGCACTTGACACCAGTGAGTAATTTAGTTACTGTAGAACCGTATGTGGGGATTTTTGTTTGCTTGCATCTGGCAAATACGATACGATTCGGTTACTTATAGTTGCTAGTGACTAGTTCGTTAACCAATAACTAACAAAACACGCGTCTACTGGCAATGCACAACTGTAAGAGCGCCCAACAAGCGCGATCGGTAGATCGTTTGCGGCATACATACTACCCAAGTGTCAAGACTTTTGCCGATGGGTGTTTTGTTTTCTCTTTATCGTAACAGATCGAGTTTAACCTACACTTAGGAGTCAAAATTAGGAAGGCACATA
>KZ061852.1:91459-108331 GCA_002091835.1 Anopheles maculatus
GGTTCAGCAACGCTCAACGCACGCACGCCCCTAGGGAGGGGTCAACGTTTGTCGCCTTATTGTTTAGAATATTTGTTGTTACTCTTTCCTTTCCATTCTAACTTCGCTCACAATTGTCTGAGGAACTAACCGATTTTGGAGAGATGGAAGAAAAGTTGTGAATAAACGTGATAAATGTTCTACAAAACAGGAAGTTGCTTTACAAATTGTACGCTACGGCGCTGGGATAGGGTTACTTTAGTACCTATCGCATCGTCCTTTACTAAATCGAGTGAATAATTCTTTAGGTAAAAAGTCGCCGAAATCCTATCCTCTCGTTTGAATAATTTGGGAAGTGTGTTTCGATTTTTAACTCCAGTTTTTCTCTCGCCTTTATACACATTGCTAAGATAGTGTGTGTGTGTGTGTGGGGAACATACGGAATTTCGTTATAAAACGGACCTAGTAGGTAGTACGTATGATCGTAGTACGAGGGTACACAACTAATGTCTATAATAACGATAGATAGGAAGCGCTGCTGGTTCCGTTGTACGCCTCTCAATACGTTAGGCCCTGTTTAGTGACCGTATACCAGGCCTTCACCTTGACCAGTGTTGGTGTAGGAACGTCGGGTACCGGTGCCACCCGTAGCTGCTGGCACGAATCCACCGGAATCGGGCAACAGTTCAGTTCGTTCGGTCGGGTAACACCACAGCAGGAGCCGGGCGGTGACATTGGAGATGAAATTGTAGCAATACGACCCGCCGACGGCTGCAGATGGTGATGATGATGATGATGGTGGTGGTGGTGATGCTGATGCGAGGATGAGGTGGAGGACGACGCAGACAGTTGCCCCAGGAACGATCCATTGCACGGGGGCAGTGCGAGCGACAGGGTCTGGGGCGGTGCTACCTTCGAAGATGGCAGTGGCGGTGGTGGTGGCGGTGGCGGAGCAAAGCAAGACCCTTGACCGAGACGCAGCGTGGACAGGTGGAGTGGTTGCAATGGCTGCTGCGAGTGGTACGTATCCTGCAGCGGAATGTGATAGTGCTTGAGCAGCGGTTGTTGTTGGCTTTGCTGCTGCGGCTGCTGTTGAGCTGTTGAACAGGGCTGATGGGGATGATGCTGATGAGGGTGACCGGCCGGATGACTGTGATGATGGTGGTGGAAGTGATTCTGGTGCCGCGCGGTTGCGTTCGTCTTTGCTCGCCCGTTGACCAGTATCGATTGTTTGCTCGTCCGGGACGTCCGGTGTCCTTTTGACGAGTTGCCATTACTGATGCTGTTCGTGGTGCCTTGATGCTGCTGCTGCTGCTGCTGCAAGCACGACGATGCTGCTGCACCCGATGTCGGTGGTGTTTGCGTTTTTGCGCTTCCGGTGGTAGTAGTTGCAGCCTCGTCTGTTCTTTTCACTATGCTTCCTGCGGTTGTCGTTGTTGGTCCGTTCGATGTGTCGGATTTCAGTACTGCATGGGAGAATCAGAGAATGATCAGCAACCGCAAACGAGTTGGAAAAACCGCATAAACTTTCAGTGATATTTAAATCCAACGTTCTGATCATTGGATGGTGTGGAAGTTGCATTTTAAATGGGTTGTGGGATTGAAAGGATGATAATATTTGCATGAGATGCTGTTTTAGTTAAGGCTGATTATTTTTTCTACCAGTCCAGGTTCACTAATGATGTATTGTATTTCGAAGCGCTTTACAAAAATCTCGTTTAAGTTGTTCTTACTGTTGGTGTGCTCCGTAAGATTGGAATAGTTTGAACAACAAAATCTTGTACACTTAAAAAAAGACAAATGACAGATCAAGCATGCATTATGGCAATATGATAAGATGAATGATTACTTATTGATTATTATAAGCTTTAAATTAGAAAAATAGTGTGAGAATTAAAACATAATATCCAAATCACTATTTACACAAAAGCTCTGTTCAACAGAAGCTTACTTTATTTATCAAAATAAACTCTAGCATATTATAAATAACCAACAACCAACAACGTATTCTAACAACATCAACAACGGAAGTTAAGTGGTAAAATCTGTCTGCCCCTTGCTGTGTTCAACTTTTCTCCCCTAACTGTTCGCAATACTTACTTGCCGTTTGCAAACTACTCTCGTTCGAGTTTTCGTTGCTTTCGTCCCCTTTCTGCTCCTGGTCCGATTCGTCCCCGTAACCTTCGTTGCTTCCCCGCTCGAGCACATAATCCGGCAGCTGGTGAAGCTTTTCCAGCGGTCATATGGTCGAGTCGAACACACCCATCGAGCTGGAGATCAGCTGATCCTTCCGGCAGCAGTCGAGAAACTCTTCGATCGTGATCACACCGTCCCGATTGGTGTCCATCTTCTGCGGGAGTAAAAGGAATCTGGGTTAGAGGTGAACTGTGCACGGCGATACGCTTCCCACACTTACCTGGAAAATTGTGTCCACCTTGTTTTTAATGTTAACCTCATCGGTACCACCATCGTCCCGGGCGCCCATCAGCTCGTAGATGGCCGTCACGATGTCCGTCATCTCTTCGCGCGTAATCTTCCCGTCGTGATTGATGTCGTACAGCGAGAAGGTCCAGCACAGCTTCTCCTCCAGTGTGCCCCGCGACAGTATCGAAAGTCCCTGGACAAAGTTCTAATTAAAAAGTTATTAATTAGTAGGGTTGGCAGCAGGATATGAGTCGACGGTGTGCAAAGAGATATTACCTCAAAGCTTAGAATGCCTGTATGTTCCTTGTCTAGGGTGTTGAACACGTAGTGTGCATATAAACCTGTATTGGCTGCAAAAATGGGAAAAATTCATTGTTATACTAATTTTACATGCTAACTATTTTATGTTTTGCGGTAAAAAGACGTTAAAATTCGTCAATATCAGTGTTGTGGAAATAAATCTACAATTTGCTTAAGAGCAACAGCCAAAACAACCAACGGATGAAAATAATTTAATGGAAAAAAAGGAATTTCGATCACCCAACGTAGCGCCGCATTCATTCAGCTTGTGGTATTTGTACATTTTACATCGGCATTGCATAAAATTCCTCTTTTTGAAATTTCTTTTACCCCAAACATAAACATCCAGTTGATGAGCATGAGAGCACTTTACGGTAGTTTGCATTTCGATTCGATTTTTACGCCATGAACTTTATCTTTTGATCAGTGTAGTTGATGGTTCAATCGATGCGAAATCGAGTACTGTGTTTGTGCGTTCTGATGCAAATGCTTTTCATTCTCCACAAAAAGTGTGGTCAAAGTGAATGTGTTTAATGAATTGCAGTTGAAATGTTTTAAAAACATTATTTCAACGCAGTCGATTCGGATGCAAAAACCCGATATTATAAAGATCTCGCTTATCGTTAGAGCCACAATCCAGCAGTATGAGTCGCATGTTCTGAAAAACTATTCTTATAATATGAAGAATGTAAAATAAAACATTTCCTTAATTACGCAATCATCCTCTTACAATGCACATTTTTCCTTCGCTCGTTCAACACTTTTCACACTCCCACCGCTAGGAACCCGTTATTCCAGCGCTCCTGATTGGCGACGATCCAGCATTCGTTCGTTTATTATTTACTTTCACAAACTGCAATTTGGATGCTGCATTTCCGCAATTTGCCGTTTGCCGTGCTCGCTTCGTGCGCCATTTCTTCGCTGCCAGTGGTGACACTGTTAAGCCAACGGATATCCGAACTCATTTCCTTCGTAGCAGCGCGAAAAACCCGTTCAATTCCTTGTGAGCACAGCTTGAAATGGGGGTTTTTGGCTAAGTTTTTCTCCTAGAATTTGTTGTGGTTCTGTGTGCTGGGCTGCTCTAGCTGGAAGTAATTTTGCAACGCTTTAGTTTTTTCTGAGTGTGTGTGTGTGTGTGTGGTATGGCAGAGGAAAAAGTACGGAGAAGAAAGGCACATCAAATCGTTACACCCTTCTGCCCATTTGCGCCGCTTGGCTTTGAAGTTTAAATTGATATTTCATGTAGCCTTTGGGTATGGGCATTCATTTTCAAGGACCTGCCACGAAGACCTCATCAATCACGGAGGACTTTTTAACAGCACAAACTATCGAACGATCAGGATCAGTTTGCACTAGGATGTTTCAGATGCTGGATCGATAGTCGTTTATAGTAACTTTTGCATTTGCTGTACTGTCTTACTGAAAAGGGTCATTTAGTACTTTTCTGTCTTGTTTAATATTCTTCAAATGTCATGTAAAAATAAACGAAATACATGATTGTTACCGTTACCGTTCTCTCTTGGGTGCATGCTCGCTTAGTACATGCGAACAAATTGGTTTTTTGGCACAACTTTTCTCCCGACAGCATGATAAAGCTTGTTGTTCAAATGCTTTCGGAAATTGTTGTTTTGGGCCAGGCTTTTTATTCGCTTACCTTCGCAGCGACAGTTGCGACAACGTGGCCAAAAGTTTTGCCGAAACAAGCAACCTACCTTGAAGAAGTTAGGGTAGCCTGAAACCAACGCAGTACTTGGGTCGTAGTACTCTATATCTGTCACTTCTTAAGTTCGCGATGCTCCCCCCCTACACGCTGACAAATGTGCTGTTCATGTTTTCTTAACTGACTCCGTTCGATCGGTCACGATGTCGGGGTGGGCCAAAATCGAGGTTGGCCCATTTTGCACCCGAAATGGTAAAATAACGAGCCAGTCTCGGTACGGTGGTAGGTTGGAGAAGCATTGGTAGAGCGACATCGACACACACACCCACACACCCAGTGTGAATAGTGAAGAAGGGTTTGCCACCATTACTCGGCAGACGCTAAGCTTGTGCAGCATTATGCTTCTTGCTGAGGTTTCTTTTTGGAGTGTGCGCGTGTGTGTGTGTATGTGTACTTGAAATGTTGTAGATTTTCATGTAAATTGACTATTTCATTGCGAATCGCCAACTCGCCAACGATACACAGAAACTTTCGCACTGCCGGGCCACATGCAGTCGTTACGAGTTTTGCTGCGGGTTGCTGCTGCCGATGATGATGATGATGATGATGATTGTAATATAATATACAGAAACACAGTGATTGTCTAACATTTGCATACAGCAACATAAGTTGTTTTAGAGAATTGAATTTAAAATAAAAACTTGTCTTCAATGGTTATTTTTTTAAAACAAGCATTAAGTTTGAAATGCACCAAAGAACCAAACGAGAGCTTCATTTCTTGATGAGCTTTCATGATAAGGTAAACATAGCTGAACATGGATGAAACAATAGACCTTCCTCAATTAAAGAGCATATGCTATAATTTGGAAAAAAAACCACAAGCATTATGATAGTGAACTCTTCAACAGTTCAACAATGATTTAATGGAATCGAAACAGAACTCTTGGATACAATTAGCATGTCACTACCCTTTGCATAATTTTCTGAAGAATGGAAAGAGTCTATTATAATGTCTATACCAAAACTTCCGGACACTATCGCAGCGTTAGAACTTCGTCCCAGAAATATGCTCAATATTTAGGAAAGAAAAATGCCTTTTAACAGCTTACAAAAGCCGTTGAGACAATGTCGAGAGCACTCTTGATTGTTCTTGAACTATTGGGACGAACTTTATACTAAAAATCCAATTAGAATGATTTACGAGTTATCTGAAAGGTCGACGAGGACCTAGGCATGCCTCAAGTTAGTTTGAGAAGGTATACAGTCCTTTTACTGCTTTACCTAAACCTTAAGCTCATAATATCGTGTTTTTAAACCTTTTTTAAACAATATTTTATTTATTCTACATTAAAGAATGATCGCAAAAACCACGGCAATATGCTAAGAAATAACTCGATCTTTTCATATACTTAAACATGTAGTGTGTAGAAACATTTTTGCTGTTTCTATTTTTCTGCAACCGACTGTACGGCAAAGCTCCAAAAATGTCCCACAACGAGTTTCACTCTTGCGGGCGTGCTGCAGCGTGCCAGCGACCTCTTGACTCGACGACTTTCAGGGGCTTCACTGCACATGGCCACCCCGCCAAGCGTAGACTCATTTGTTTGACTCTCACTGGAGCAGGTTGTTTTGTGCCGCTTTTAGTGTTGCAATATTGTACGGATTGTACCCCACACACACACACACCTACATTGGGGGACGTTTTATTTGGTACATGTTGGTGGTGCTTTCGAAAAGAATCTTTTCATTTTGCGGTACAGGAAGTAAGTTGTACTTTTTCCGTGTAGCATTCAAACAAATAGAAAAAAAGGACATGGATAAAATTGTGTACAATTCTCCCACTCTTCAATCGTGATAAGTGTGTAGCGTTAACGGTTGAAACGGTTCCCGGAATGTAGTCCATGTTTTCGACAAGTGCATTGCGCATAAACCGTTCTTGACCAGGACACGAGAAAAGGAAGACGAGTATTGAAAAAGTCATTTCGTGCTGTCTGCAATCGGAACAACAGCAAGATTGTAGCTTAGCAACCAACGCCATCGTTATACATTTTGCACGTTGGATGCAATGGGTTCAGAAAACCGTAACAAGAAATCTCCACAAGAATCGAATCAATTACCCCACACAAACCGTGCTGAGTAGTTTTGTTCAAGAGTTCTGGCTATTATTATAGCGCATGAATACGTAGCAAATGTATTGCTTTATTATTGAGATATATTGTTTTGTTCTATCCTACAATTATTTGTGGAAAATATGCTTCAATTCTCAATTTTCTATAATAAACACATATCACATCATTCATTGTTTCAACTCATGCTTATCATAATGTTAGATAAACAATATAACATTAACCATGAAAAGTTATAATTATAAACTTTGCGACTCTCAAAAATCTTTAATGCAACTTCTACTTAACATTAACAAATGCTCCTCTTGAACTGTGGTGCACTTATTATGCACCACGATGATGCATCCTTTCTCATGCTGTCTATTCACACAAACTTGCCCATTTCTAGCTACCGAATATTTTAATTTACCATAACAAAAGCTTTCCCATGTCGACGATATACATCCGACGGTAAACATCACTGAGCAAACAAAAAGAACAGAGAAATAACTTGCTACACTTGTTTTTCGGATGATGAAACGAAAAGGAAAAACTAAACTTCCATTCCAGCAACTGTCTGCAGGCAGGGTTGATTGGAAATTCTTCGAATGAACATTTCCTTTCATTTCCTTGTCCCACCGCTTCCCCCTTACCCCTTGTCGCCCACTGGCTCAACAGCGTTCTTCCACTTCTAATCGACTGTTGTCTGGTTCGTGTCAATTATACGTCAGCTAAGTTATTTTGTTCGTTATCAAACGACGTCTTTCGTCCATATACCCAAAGGGAATGCATGGTTGGATGAGGTTTGCATTTTTCTGGCCGCGTACACTCGCATGCTTTGCTATCCGCACCCCGAAGTGTGTATTAGAACCTGTCATGCCCACAAGTTGTGTCAAATAAGTGTCCAACTACTGTGGACATGATGGCTCCACAATACCCGGTGCTCCCCGGTGCAGACTGCAGTGACGAACGTTTAACTCATGCTGCACTTCACTTTTTTTCCAAACATGATGAGTGAAGTGATATTAAATCATAGCTTAACGTAGCGGCTTACCTCCTTGCGGGAAAAATTGGGAGTAGATGAACTTGAACGTTTCCTCCCGTATGATGCCGGCCGGACATTCTGCCTTGAAGCCACGGTAGATCCGCTTGATTTCTGCCTCGGTAAAACGGGTCGCCTCGCACAGGGCCGCTATCGATTCCGGTCGGTACTTCGGCGGGGACACAATCTCCTCCAGCTCACAGTCTAGATATATAGGCGTAAAAAACATGGAACCACATTAATACAATCCGACGGACGGGTAATTAACGTTCTCTTAATAAGCATTTAAATGTCTGGAGCAAAATAATCATTTATCTGTAGCAATCATTCATTTGGTAATGATCAGTTGGTACCGTTCTTTAACGCATTTTAATCGTCTAGCCTATCATCCCTATGTTCTGTGTGGGTGTGTGTAATTCCCAGCCAGAGTTTAAAATAAACTGTTCATCAAACTTCATTTACAAATAATAAAACATTTCGAAGCTTGGGGGCAACCGTGTGTTGGTTTGTTTTGGCAAGCAAGAGTTTGCTGTACGAGGCCACGGGTACGTTCGGCTGTTAAAGTTACCACCGTCACTGCTGATAATGTCAGCTCGATGTCCTTCGGGTATTACTCGAGCTGCTGCTGATGTGTATTTTTTTGTATAACTTTTTTCTCTTGAGTTCGTACACATCGAAAAGACGGGCCACCGACTGACCGCCCGCAGGGTTTTGAATTACAAAATTCCAAAGAAGAATTGTTTGCTGGTGATTGGGTCGTGACCGAGCGGGAGAATGTACTCCTGCCAGCAGACAGGCTGGAGGTGGACGAACAGACAACAAATCAACAGCAAAGCAGAGTGTATTGCTCCGGTGCTGTGTTAGTGACGCAAAGTTTCTAGCAGCAATATTCTACATTCTGCGTTCATCTGATTCATCTTCGGTGACCGATGAGCATGAAAGCTATGACGCACCGTTGGTCGATGAGGAAGTTGCGTTTAGGGAGTATGTTTAATTATTAATTTGCTCATATTGATAATTGTCAGGGATAGAGGAACAAGCTTGTTCCTAGAACACGTCCATAATGGACGCACGAATAACAACGATCCCAACTCCTGGACGACTGAAGGATTTACACAATGTGTCAGAGTAAACCATACTCTTTTCCTTTGCTCGCTCACATTCCACTACTCACAACAAAGAAACAATGCACCATTCGTATGTCCTGCCTGAAGGCTCAGTGCCTCAAGCGAACCGAAAGATGCTTATCTCTTATGATAAATGTTTTCGTAGTAACTGTAAGACACAGATGCCCTCAGTCTACGCTACTACTGGTTGCACCGTGTCGGAAAATGTCGTGCGGATACTTGCCTCCCATTTTGCTTACTAGCCCATCCCTCTCTCTCTCTCTCTCACACACACACACACACACTGTCCCTCCATGCTCGATCTAGTCGCGTTTTCTTCGTACTAATTTTTCACCCACGATGACATGCCGTTGGACGCTGTGCTGTATGCAAAAAAACAGGCTCACGTGCGGAGATGAGAAAGCAAAACAGAAAGCACAAAACTAGCCACATGAAAAGGACCGTTCGGCGTTGAACATAATCACGACAAACAAGGTCCCGTACTCGCCACTTGAATCCCAACCCCATGCCCCATCGACGACGGGGAAATCTGTTCTTTTGCTTCGTCCCTTTACTTTCTACCGAACCCATCGTGTCAAACCGCGTTCTAAATGGTTGTTGTTAATGTTTTTAATGGTGTCCCTTCCGTTTGTAAAAGCCCTGTACCCCGGGTGCAGGAAACGGTGCAACAATAGCGGGAAAAGCTAAGAAAGGAACAAAAACATTTAACAATCGTCTACATCAGCTACAACAATTGCCCTGGACGAGAAGACCACCGTTCGTACAAGAAATGGTCGACGGCCAAACAACGAGGCAAATCCAGGCAAAGCGTCTGGCCACTGCAAAATGAATAAATTTAATTTCTTGAAGTATGGCTCTTGACACGGGGTCGCATACCCACGCCTCTCGCCATGTTAGAGTACCTTTTTTGGGGGGTCTGTATTGAAGATAAAAGAGCTTTCCCGCGCGAATACCAACAAATTTAATAGCATCACCACGAAAGCTGGTGGCAACACACGGGGCCGCCGCAAGTACTATGGCTGCCGGCTTTTGGTTTTTCGCTACATCCTATTTTACGAGCCCACGTTTTGTTTTGGGAAAATTTGACGATGCCGCGAATGTCCACCACGGCAAGCGCAGAAGAAGTGCGCGAACGAGAAATGATCAAAACAGTAAAGTGTCACAATAATTCTAATCAACGTAATTAGAGAAGACTCGCTTCTGCCGGTTTGACGGTTGGCCACGCTGTCTGGAAGTGTTTTGACCGAAGCTTGGCTTGAGCCGGGTTTCCAATAACATAATGAGAAAACTGTCCTCTGTGTGAGTGTGCGGGTAGACTTGATTTAATGAGCAAAATTTATCAAACATGCAATACAACAGTGCGATTATGATAACAAAATTTCACCAGAAGCAAACAAAAAATGCTTGACTTGGAGGAAGAGTGTGACATTAAAAAGGTTTGTTTTTTGTTTAGGTAGGTTTAACAAAAATATGTCAAACTTACGGATGCCCTCTGTAAGCCGGATTTCCACGAAATTCTTTACTATCATTGCTCTTGTTTATCATTTTGTTCCGATCCTTTTTGCTTTTGCTCTACTTTTTCTCTGTGTGTGTGCATCACGTTGGTCAAAAAAAGCAGAGTGTGTGTGTGTGTGTGTGGGACGGCCACAAGTAAGGGCAGTGTTTGATGAAATTAAATTTCGGATCCGGCGCCTCGTCTACTGGCCATCCAATTTGTGGATTCCCGGTAAATGGGGTGAGCCGTCTGGCTGGATGGGCGTACGGGCCCGCTATTAGCCCTTGAGATCTGTTCCCGTAACGAGGGTTTACCTACCTCAACACAAGAGCTTATTCAAAGTGAATGAAAGTGCGGGTTCCAGCACTCTGTTTGACGGACGCTCGCACAACAAGAGCTGCCTGATGTGCGTTGCTTTTCGGGCGGGGTTTCGCCCAAAAGTAATACATTAAACAATTTGCTAACCAAACATGCAAAAAAAAAACATGAATCCTTATCTTTTACTACGTGGCGCCATATGTTTGAGAACTTTATGCTACGTTATTGCTACGGAATGGTTCGTCTTCGTGCGACATCTTGAAGCTGTAGAGTGTCTTCTTTATCGTTCGCGGTACGCAAAAGTACTTCTGTGCATTACGGTAACGCATTACGAGCAGCTTTTAATTAGTCTAATCAAGTTTCATGCTGGTGGGGGTACATTTCAGATTTCTTAATGCTGGTAGCGCAACAAATGGTAGCGGCTTAAGCAAACCCTTGCCAAGATACAGCTTTGATGAACAATTTAATGGCAGCATGCAAAAGGTAGTGTACTCGCCATTAGGTACCAGTCGATGGGTTTGCAAGTTTTAATTCAATTCCGGATTCGGAAAATGGTATCTGTAATAACGTTCACTGCAGCAATTATAAATCTGAACATCTATTATTTCTGGTTGCAATTTAATTGAGAAGCTGCGGATGGGGTTTCAGTCCATTATGATTCAAAATGCGCATTCTAATTGACTTTTGAATGTCACATTTTAATGCACGGTGGGTATTATCAATCAAATTCTAGGATAAACTACTATTGAACTATTTTTGCTCTATTTTTTGTGTTCAAGTCCTATTAAAAGTAAATAAATGTTGATCATTTTCATAAATTTCTAATGGCATTAGCGGCCACAGTGGAACTAAGATTCCGTATCGCAATTGTACAAAACATTTGAAGAAAAGGGTAAGGAATTGCGTTAACGTTAGTTGACTAGTGCAATACACACGCCCTTTTCCATATTTTTAAATATTAAAAAATATATTTTTAATAATACTGAATATCCTTAAATGTGGCGCCTTGAGGTATCCTATTTTAGTAATAGAAATAATGTAGTTATATGCAGTTTTAAAATTAAATTGAATTGCCTTGAGGAATTTAAATATTCCTTTCAATTTGATTATTGAAACTAGCTTTTTATCACTAGTTTTGAAAACTGTTAGTTAATTTTTAATATGATCGATGGAATAAGATCGATTTAAATTTTTTTGTTTTCATCCCACCAAATGCCCAATTGGCTTGGGAGAATGTTGTAAAATTCAATCAAAAAATATATTCTAAACTTTGAACAAGCAAACCCTACCCTTATTTTATAAATTTTAAGCAGTTTATTACATCAGTTCAAGCAACTTTTGCAAGCAATTGGCCTGTAATTCAACAACACATGTTTCCCCCTTTTTGTGGCTTCTTCTTAGAATAGTGCTAGTACGTAAATAATTCTCGTTCAAAAAAATTACCATTCTCATATTACCTTGAAATATGGTTTGGCAGCAGAATGAACCCCGCAGCACCTAGCGGCGAACGTTCAACGAACGCACACGACCTTTGTAAAGACAAGACCAATCCCAATCCCAGGAGAAAACTGGCAAATGGTCAGAAGAAGCCGAGCTTTTCTTTGCCTTTGCCGGTGTTCGTTCTTCCTACACTTTGTGCAACCGTTTTATCCAACAATCTGCTCATCCCGAGACCCTTGTGCATGGTAAGCCGCCTAGAACAGCACTTAAAGTACCGGGCGTCTCCATGCGTATTCAGCACATTTCCCCCAGTGAAGCGTGTATCCATGTTAGGGAACGCGTGTCCTCGTCCGGCTACCATACGGATGGGGCATACTGCAGTCTCAATTCTGGATCCTTTTTAGTTATTTGCATTTCCATCCGTCCGTCTGGATGGATCCCTT
Organism: Anopheles maculatus; assembly: GCA_002091835.1. Taxonomy (NCBI): domain Eukaryota; kingdom Metazoa; phylum Arthropoda; class Insecta; order Diptera; family Culicidae; genus Anopheles; species Anopheles maculatus. The sequence goes on from KZ061852.1 coordinate 103,793, forward strand.
TTCGCCCCGTGGTCACACCCGGGCGAAGTGAGATGGGTCCTTTTTTATTGCAGAAGGGAAAAAGTGCCTCCGCAAGGTGAAATCTAATTTTACCTTCCACCCATTAAACCCATGTGACATTCCCCGATGGGGATGATCACTCTATAGTGTCCCGTTTCCTGCAGCGTCCTTGTTCTTCGGTACATATTTTCCTTCGTTCACATCGTTCTTCTGTGGCTGGAGAGAGAGAGAGAGAGAGCGAGCAGCTGGTTGGTGATGACATATTGCCCTAGGATCATTGGCATTTACTTTACTGCTTCACTAGATAAATGTTATGTTTCACAACCGGGACAAATGACAGGGGGACAATATTTTCGTAACGCTAATTGAAGAGATTGTACCCTCTTTTATGTCGGTTTTCATATTCGTGCTCAGGCAAGAAGGTGAAAATGGTACTTTGCAGTGGCTCGATTACGGCTATGTTAGTAGACTTTTTGCGATATACATGTTAGACCATATTGTGTGTGTGTGTGTGTGTGCTTCATTATGTCTCTATTAATGTGCCAGTAACCACACCATTGAAAGTCCATTGAAAAGATCCGATACGGAAAATGGGAACGAACCACTGCTACAAAAATCCTTCGACCTTCATCATCATCATCATGAGCATCGTGAAAAGCTGTTCAATCAAAAGGCTGTAAAACAAGCCCCATTTGCAACCACACTCACACCACACCCGGGCAATGATGTTGCTGCTTACCGGGTCGGTACATTGGTACGAATAGCACAAACTAACTAACTGCCTTTTGTAGTTCTTCCCGAGACAGACAGCAGGAAAATTGGGTATTGGGAAGGCAGACACACGTACACACACACACACACACACACGCATACACATTTAAATAATAAATTAACACCCCATTCATAGAGCCCAAGGGGGCGGGGAAAAAGTTGCTTCCGTACGCTTCGAAATTTTGCAAACCATTCTAGCAACGTCAGTCCCTCGTGAGAAAGGTCTCCCGGCCAGTCCGCCATTAGTGATGAAACACTCCCGGAACGGATTATCAACTTTAGGCGCTTTTAAGCCCGGACTTGTCGATACTATCAATAAATGGTGTTGTGTCTTCTTTCATAGCAAAGGCAAGACAGGAAACATGTCCCATAGACCCTGTTTTCCACACTTTACTTCGCACACACAAGCCCGCACTACCGATACTTGTTTCGCGAAAAGATACACCATCTTTTGGTGTATCCTCGCCGGCGCTATGTCCCTTGCAACTCACCACACATTGAATTATTTATAAAACGTTCCAACCCACCCACCGCCCCCTCCCCCGTATCAAGCGTGTTACTGTTGCTTTATGTTTGCATTATGAACTTCGCATCATCATATTCGATTTTTTCTCCTCCGGACGCAATAAAACGAACACTAAAATAAAGAGAAAAAAAGATCCCAGAGAAGAAGAGTTGCTTATGAAAATATACATTTCACTTCATTTTATTGACGACCCCATCTCCTTTCTCTGGCGGTAGCGATTCCTCGGTCCGGTGAAAGTCGATCGAAAAATAAATGTTTAACCCACCTTTGTGCGCACACACACACACACGTTTGGTGAGGTCACCGACACATCGGGAATTTGGTCGGCCCAGTCTGCATGTTTGCGTTGTTTCGCCCAACCACACTCACGCACAGGTCAGCAAGTTTCACGTGCCCTCACGGTCATGACCATCCCAACAAAACGGCCGCTGTAATCTTGTACAAACAAGCGATGCCAAAATTTTACGGCAAACGGTAGGAAATGCACGCAGTGCGCACCCGGTTTTCCGTACCGAAGATAAAAAAAAAGCCGGTGAAGCCGGTCAACACTTTTAGCTTTCCCAGTAGTGGGGCGAACGCCGTATGGGAATGGAAAGAACAAAAAAACACACACAGACCTTTACCTATACACAACCACCACACGTCGGACAAGGACGCGCACTACACGTGCAAACTCATCGTTCGACACGGCCCATCAGGGGCGTTAAAACCACTAACCTTCTCTTCTCGCTCCGTTTGCAAAATGTGTGTTTAGTGGGAGGCAGTGTAAGGAAGGAGAAAGGACACGGGTGCACGAGGACACGTTGTTGTTGGTGCGGTGGAATGTGTTGGTGTTCCATCGTTTTCTTCGCACCGTACAGCACAGGACGAGCAGCTCACGTACTTGCGTTTTATGGCCGCCAGAGCGTGTGCGAGCGAGTGTATGTGGGACCACTACTGGTTAGCGACGCGCGCGTGGCAACATCGACACGGGCTGGACCGAATTTCGCTCATCTCGCCTTAGCTGGCCCCCATTCATGCATTCATTCATACGCTGCTAAGGCGACATGGTGGCGATTTTTATTCGATTTCGGTGTTATCAAACGAATTATTTTTCCATTTGGGGAAGCAAAAGCACACAACAGCGGCCTCACCTAACCAAAAGGCTTTGTTTGCTTATGTAAAAGTTTTGTTATTTTTACCGTCACGATTATTTGCGATACATTTTGTGTACAAAGTGTAGTCCTAGTTCTGCACACTTGCTTCCCTTCAAACGTAATTGGTTTAATGTTACCGATTGATTGCAGTACAAAAACCTAGTGGCGGCCCTTAATGGTTGCCCTGAACTCAATATTGTGTTTCTTATTTCCTGTTTTGCTCTGTTTTTTCAATATCCGTAAAACAATAATCGTCATCACGTACCGTACGATCGGTCGTAAATTGTAAAATATCGACTGTCCGGCGTTACTGGTGGCGGTATAAAGCAAAAAACATAAATTCCAGTTAATATGGCAACAGTTTTTATTTTCACTGCCGGGGGCACTTGGAATATTGCAAAATAAAATTGCCCAACCGTGCGGGAAAGTTGTTTCCGGACAGTTAAAAAAAGACGTATGTTTTTTCGCTCGTATGAGGCGTCGTACTACAGGTGCCATGTGTCTGGTTTAAGGACCTTCTGAAAAATGTGCCCCCGTTAAATGTCAAGCGATTCAACCCAGATGGATTATCGGTTTACGGGGGCACAGCAGCAGGATAACGTATTGCTCTCATAGGACGGTAGACGATGAAGATGATAAATATTATCGATTTGTTACAGACATTCAATCAACAATTTTATGGCTGATAAGGTGGCGGGTACGCAACGTTGAATGATTTGGACTTTAGTTTTTAGAAAGCGTATTGTTTAAATTTCAACTATTTTCAACACACTGGATTCTGGTAAAGATAAAAATTACAGTAAATTTTTGTTATCTGCGTTAATTGAAAAAGAAAATTGATTTAAAAACCCTTTAATCATACATTTCGCGAAATAATAATATATTTTACTCATCGAAGCATTACCATATTTTTATTATTTGTCGCTTAAATTGTTGTTTTGAAACAAGTTTTTTAGTAAGTAACTTATAAATAGAAAACAATTTAAGCGTATTAAAGTGATGTTTTAAGTCCAAAAAAATTAGTTTAAACTTTTAATGAATATGAACATGTTCGAAAGAATGAATAATTTAACCAATTTGAAGTACATTTTTAATTTCACTGTATCGCTCTATCAATTCTGAAGATGATGCCTTTCTGTCATTTTTTAAGGTACAGTGACTCAAACGGAAATCCGAACATCCACAAATCGAACAATCGCTCCACTTTGCGGAAGACTGTTTAAGCCTAGCTCTGGGCAATCATTATTGTTTTTGAGCTCATCTTTTTACACAACATAAAAATGATTTATTCGGTTATGAAATGGCGAAAATGGAGTGATCAAAGTCCGTCTTTCGCGAGCCAAATGGAGAACTGAAACATGATTGTTTAGACTTAACCTAAAAAAATTGTTCGCAAAGGCCAGCAGTTGTTCGATTTTAAGGTGTCCAGATGTTTATTCACTCTCACTGAGTCACTGTATGTTTTTTAAAAAGTAAATGAGCAAAGGCTAATACCATGGATGTGAAATTTCATTAAACAGAAGAATACAATTCAAACAGCTGCAATGACGGACACTATAACAGATGTTTCGTCCAGAGCTAATGTACAGTCGTTTTTTTTTTTCATTAGTGAAGCTTGTGGCAATTCCAAAACACGGTTCGAAAGCTACACAACAACACACCCGTAATAAATGCACCAAATTAAACCGAAACACCATTAGCAACACTTGCGTCAAGCGCCAACTCCCGGTGACAAGTGTTGGTTCGAAATTAAATTTTTTGCTACCCAATGTTGCTATCATTTAATGCTATACCATGCCATGGGATAAATACCACTCTTCGAGGTGAACTTGGCGCCCATCCAGGCCGTCCGCAGGTAGGCAAGCACCCGTCGGCACAGCGGTCGCTGCTTGTGGGACAGATACTTCGACACGTCGTTTTCCAGCTCCTTGTGCTTGAAGTGTGCGAGAAAATCGTCGATGGTACAGATCGAGCTTTCCAGGTTGGTCGGGCGGGACAGGCTGAGCGAAGCCGTGTTCACCATGACACCGCCCGTAATCGACGGTGTCGTAACGTTTGACTCTTCCAGATGAGGTCCAGCCATTGTTCTTGTTGTGCCGTTGAATG
>KZ061852.1:121884-157967 GCA_002091835.1 Anopheles maculatus
CAAGAGCGTACTTGGGAGTGTACTCAGAAGCCACAACTGGCAGGGGCATGTGATAAGCACGAGACGAATGTGCGTTTACATGCTCCATTGCTATGCGAACATGGGTTTTGCTCACATGCACACACGTACACGGGCCTGACTCATGATGCCTCTCCCAGGTGCCGTCCTTTACATCTTCATCCTGCTGCGCCCGTTCCTGAGCGTAAGAATCTCGACCCGATTCGTGTACAGTCCAAGTTCCCGTACACACGTGACTGCGATGAGAGAAACCGATATCGGTGGCTGCTTCAGGATGTGTGTGCGGCCAGCACGTTAGACAATGGCAAGTGTGATCGCGTGCAAAACTTACCGAAGCTCACCGAATGTTGGCTATTCGCAAGACGAAGGGCAAGGAATAATTTATTACCCACCAACTTAAACGTGCTATTCCCGTCGTCTACGATGACGTGCCTTCGAAATCACCGAATCGACCGAGATTCAGGGCTTCGGTAGCAAAGCAGCAAGAAGCTACAGCATACAAGTGTCTCTCGGTACAATTCTTAGCAAGCAGCAAGATAATGACTCCGATACTCGGCTGTCTAACGGTTGGCGTACGTATGTGGCAGCATCGCATCTGGATTGAGATGAATTGAGGCAATAAAATGGCACCGAACTTGATTGGATGTGTTTTGGTGGGGAGTCGTTGCGCTGGCACTGTGGGTGTTCGGTGGGGAGGGGAGAGGAAATTAAAGGAAAAACTTTTCCCTTTAATTAACATACTAGGAAAGATAACGGACCGCGGAGACTCTTGAAGTGAGCAGCTTAAGCGCCTTTGTGGTTTGTTTAATGATTCCAAGAGTTGTGATTATACGAGATGCAGAAAAAGAGGTTTATTTGTTTCTGTTTCAACTCGTACGTTAAAAATATTCCAAAAAAAAATCTATTTAACAGCTCATCAAATCATATGTTTACGGTACATGAAAAGTAGCAATTGAAACATACTTCTGCAGACTAAACATCATCATTTTTCGATTTTAAGCCTTCTTTTTGATCCATCCCCTAACAAAATGCCGAGGAGACGTATTTTGCTTTCGCATTTCGTGGAAGTACATTGGATACACTCTTTTTCTTTGTCCTCGGTATCACTTTTTCTTCCCACTGGTTGACTGATACGCACACAAAACACCAACACAAACAATCGCCAAGTGTTGATGGTGGTGTGTGTGTGTGTTTTGAAGCCATTCCAACCACATGCCATTTGTTGCAGATCGACCGAGGTTGCGACGGTACATATTTTTACTATGAATTTCGTGTTTGGCATCGTTTCGGCCTGATGAATAATCGTTCTAAGAATTACAACAAAATGACGCCGTCTGCCGTAAGGAGCAATAGCCGATCGACAGTTCTCGTAAGCTTCGCAATTGCCAGAAGCCAATAAACGAGCACCAGGTGAGATAAGGGACAAAGAAAAGCAATCCGCAACAACGGTTTTTTGGATGTTTGATGGCACTCTGTTGAATGATCTCCCACAAAGAAAAAAAAAAACCTACATCCATATACTTCACCGTATGATGTTTTTCCCAGTTCCACACAACAGTTCGATCAGGCGTACCCTGGAGACGTGTTGTTATTGCGCTTGACATATGAGAGGACGAAGAAGACGAATTAACTTCCATGACAACATTTATCATGTTCGGCGAAAAGACAAAAAATAAAAGCATGGCAACGCACAGCCGAACGCTTGCTTTATTCTTTTGGTCATGGTGCACGTTTCTGCCAGATACTGCCCACATGACATATTGATATCAAACTGTCACGACCGGTTTTAAGTGAAATTTTAACACACAATTGGCCCTTTTTTCATTACGAAAGTGTGCCATTTCCGTTTGCGGGTAGGAAAATGGAAATAGAAGCCATTATTTTGAGCCAAGTATAAAACTGTATATATTTTCGTATGAAACTTCCAAGGTTACGAGTGGTTCCTTCGGGAAATGGTTGAGATCGAGGTCACACGATACGATTCGGGACAAAAATTGGTGTTTCCTGGTAAATTCCTTAACTCACACGCTCTCTCTCTCTCTCTCTCTCTCTCTCGCTGCTAAGGAATTGAATCATTCATTCATTCATTACGTTTCTAGTCACGAACTACCAGAAACATAAATTTGTGTTTATTCCTATGCAAATGAGCGCTATCAGATTCCATTAATAGCACTCGCTCAAACTACCACCTCGGCTGGTGGTAAGTTTATTTCCTTTCCATTGCTGTAAATGGTACAGAAAATATTTTCCGTACCGAAAAAGGGAACCTCCCGAGTTCCTTGGTTCCCCTGGTGTTTGGCTTTGATAAAGTACGCTCCACGATCCGAGTCGCGTACAACTGGAGACACGTTTTGAAGCATCGCGTTTTGCCTCACAGATCTATTTCTCCCGGGTGATAAGCTGTGCCGGCGGGTTCACCCTTTTTGGCTTGGGCAAGAGCATTGCGAACTGGCAACCATATTTATGGTTCGCGCTTTCATCCTGCTGCTTCGTTATCTAATGCAATTTAGGTAACGATACAATCACTTTGGGGATGGCAACCCCCATTGTACGCTTCGCACGAAGGAATGATTTGTCAGTGTTGTCAGTTTCGTGCAGTTCGCTTCGCCGACCCAAATCCATCTCGCAATTTACATTGCGTTGCTTTGTTTTCGCATTTTCGTGAATATTTATATGCATTTGTTTGTTGGTGTTTAATGATGCGTTTACAAAATACTGCAATTACATTACCAATCAAACAATAGTATTCAGCGTAATGTTAAACGTAATTACTTTGCAAAAAAACAAGCTCAAATCAGTTGGGTAATTTGCGAATATTGCTTACAATTTTCCATCTTTTCATAAACTACAATTACATTACCAATCAAACAATAGTATTCAGCGTAATGTTAAACGTAATTACTTTGCAAAAAAACAAGCTCAAATCAGTTGGGTAATTTGCGAATATTGCTTACAATTTTCCATCTTTTCATAAACTACAATTTCAACCCAATGTAGACTTTTTCATTACGCTATGTTGATGAGAACTCAAGATAAATTCAAATGCGCATAATATTGTACTACGCTGCCCACGTGCGTGCGTCCCAAGAAACGTAAGACAATAATTCGAATCACAAAAAGCAATCGAACAAACGTTGAATAGTTATCATTCCATTCAGAACACTTCAGCTTATGGCAATCAATTTGCTCGGCTCGTTGTTAGCAACACATCTCGCCGTGTGAGAGCTTTTTTCGATGCTTTTGTATGGATCTTGGCTCAGCGCCACCAGGCGTCTCCATCGAGTCAGGAGCGCGGCTAATAAGAAGCAAGCCAAACAGTACAGTTCGTTATCATTTCAGCCGTCGGATAGCCGTGTGCGCGTAGGCGAGTTCCGTACGTACAAGCGAATTCCTTGTTTTTTTTCCTCGCTTCTTCTGTCCTTGTGTTAAATCGAGCGGAAAACTATCGACAGATTGTAGGACGAAGCGAACGAGCTGCTAGCCTGTGTTAAAGTTGAAGGAGTGAAATTTTCGATAAAGGATGCTAAAATGCTATCAGCACGGTGCAAGAAAAAAAACCGAAACGCTCGGAAAACATATCTCAAGCTGACACGAATTTTTACACACTCGCCCACTATCGGATCCTTGTCTGTTGTTACGAGCGGTAAAAGTCACTACCAACTGTCGGGGTGTCCTTTTGCGTTTGGCTGGGTGTAATTTTGGTATCCGAACTGTGTGTGATTTGCTAAAGAGTTGCCCTTGTTCAATCGCGCAGACTGCTTCTGCGGGCGACTAGGAACGAACGTTACAAACCAGGAAGCTTGTCATCCTTGTCAATTGCTTTGTGCGTGTCGAGAGCTAAACACCATCTTGCAGCTGCCGGTAAAGCGAACTGGCATGCTGAAAATGATGGATGGTGATGTTGCTGGCAAGCTTCGGAAAACTCATAACCGGTAGTGTAAATAAGGTGCAAACTACCTTCCGGTACAAGGTGCGGTACGAACAGGCAGTGTCTTGTGTTGTGTAAGAAATCAGGCTTAGCTTGACGGTATTGAGATGGATGCAGATACATAGTTCATATACCAATTCATTAGTCATCTTTAGTTTGTTCAGTAATATTTCATAACATTTTTTTGTATGATAAATAGTACGTTGTGCTTGTCTAATTAATATTTTATTAACAAACAGCAAACAAAACAGTCCGATCCGATCGTCTGTAAATTGACGAAATCTTTCACCGAACCCATCGGCACGTGTCGATCCTAACCGCACGGTAAAGCGTTATCTTGCCGATTAATTCACCCATATATCCCCGTTGTCCGGATATTATTAATAAGCTTTTCCTTTTGCAGTGGAAACAGTCCAACCTTACAGCCGGGTCCGGGGTGCCCATCATCCATCATCGCATTTCCGTCCAGTAACGCCCGAACGTCACTTCCAGCTAATAAACACAAACAAACATACGCCCGCTGCACACAAACTCCCGACAGCCACGGTTCGAACGCATTGGTCGGACACGAATAGATTTTGTACCGATTGGCAGGCATACGGCAAGGCTTTATGAAAGACGCCACTATGACACCGACTCATCAGAATTGATGATGATGATTTAGGATGGCACACGCTGCACGAGTTTTGGGAAAAAGCATTCAGGTCCTGGGAAGTGCGTTCCTGTGTCGCCGCTGCTGCTGCTGCTCGATTGTTTGGGATAAACTTGGCTTGCGGCACGGTACGGAACATGTCGGTGGCTTTAATTTTTCTACCCACCCATCTCTCACGTCTCGCTTTCGCTCTTTCTCTGCGACACACGTTCACTAAAATGCCGGCACAAGCAGCGACGCGAGCGCTCCAATATAGACACACGCTGTTGACATTGGGTTGGCCGAACAAACCCACACCGGGTCCGGGTTCATTCGAGCGTTACATAATGTGTCTTTAAGCGAGAAAACGTATCAGCGTGATCAGCACGAATTCTGTGAAATTCGTCACTTACACCAGGCACCACTCGAGCCAACCTCAAAAGCCGGCCAATGTCTTGCTGCAAAACGGGCAAGAATACGAGCGGGAAGAGTAAAAAAAACAGAAAACCCGTAAGAAGTGGCCACATCGAGGACTTTGCGTTGCGACACTCAATGATACGTCTGTGCAAGGGAGTTTTCCTTGAGCTTTTCTTGCTGGCAGTAGGGGGTGTCGCATCGCACTAAAGAGCACCGAAAACCGAGGCGCCTGTCAGCAGCTTGTGGATGGAAAGGCAAATGATGGCAAGTGAGCCATGTCGGTGGAACGGCTGCTACACACTCACATTCGTGATGTGCCTGGCTGATGGTGTGAAAGACGATAAGAAATATGCACATTTGCGCTTTTGCTCTGTCTCGTGGCGAATCGAAATGCACGGATAAACGCGCAAAGGCACAGAAAGTAAAGCTGTCAGCAAAAAGGAATAATCAATGGAGATAAGTGACACCCCCTACTGCCAGCAAAAAGGAATAATCAATGGAGATAAGTGAACGGTTCCATGGGCAGAAAATGAACGTCGTGGCTGCGAATGCAGAAGGAAGTGATTGCACAAGTGAATGAATATTCTGGCGCAGTTTGGAACGGAGTTTTCTACCAAACGTTGCCAGCTGAAGCATCACAACGACATGAAAGAAGTGAGTTAAAAAGAACAACAAAGAAATAAACGAGCGGCATACACATACAGTATGAAGAGGAAAAAACTATCAGTAACGAGATATCGATATTGTAGCGTATGCCAGCAAGAAAGCGGGCCGGATTCGATCCGCACTGCTTTGGAATGTATATTACGTATCACGTTTGCACATCAACCAATGCATTGCACGCGCTAAGAATGGATCACTAGTACGCCTCCCGAAAGCGCATCAACCTCAGCTGTCCGTTGCTATGACGAACCAAAAGGAAGCAGGCTCTGCGGAGCCAACACGCTTCCAACAAGATTCACGCACACACATACACTGCACGCGACACTGAAGCATACGCGATGCAGACGCTGCAAGGGCACGGAAAGTGTTAAACTAATTTGGCACCACTCGCCGCGGAAGTCACTGCAGGCTTTTGCACTTTCGTTCGGGATGGCAGTGGACGTGCGGACACGCTTCACCAAGAATCAATCGAAACTACCACCCGCAAACGTACACACCCACACTCACGTAGACGCTGTGACGCGGCGACACGGCAAGGACCTGCGGTGCGATCTACCGTCCTCGAAACACTGAACGTCTCGAACCCAATGGTTGATAAAAATACACCGTCTGACAATAAACATATGATCCCGAAGGCAGAAGTTTCCACCGCACGGTGAAGCTTTCGACTTCGTGCGCGAGTGCTTCGAACTCACGACGACGACGACACAGACGCCCGTCACTGTATCACAATGGGCAACGGATGGGATAAAGTTAAAAGCATTTTTCCTTTTGAAGTTTTTCATTTTTTTTTTATAAAAGATACAAAATAATAGCTTCGTTTTATAAAATTTTTCAGAACAACTTTATTTTAACATGTTAAAATAGTTTTGTACCATTATTTGTGCTCCGGCACCTAGTGTGCTGAGTGGGGCGTGTTGAACTCGTGAGATGAAACACACTTCTCACGCTTCAGAAGCAAGCAGGATACTGTGTGAGATGAAAGGTTCTGAGCTTTGTCGTGAGTTGCCCGTCACTTAGGTGCGTGTCTGCTCACGAGCTTTACCGATGAGTGCGCGCGTCGGCGCAAACACGATTGGCGTGAGTGGTTCCCAACATTGAGCGGCATCTGTGTTATGTTTTGCTTTTTTTTTATTCTCTGTCTTTATTTGAATGCTAACCACAACGTACAATTCGTGGGTGACGCCAGTTTAAATCGGTTTAAATCGGTTCGGATGAGTCGGTGCATTCTCACGTGGGGCGCACTAAGATTCTTTCTGAGCGACAAAGAGAGCGGAGAGCGGAGTTTTGTCGGTTACGATGTATTTAAATTAAAGCTGTAAACGATCGTTCGTACATTTATTTTATATCTTCCAATACCTACGATATGAATCAATAAGTAAATCGACTACAGCATCAAGTACCAGGCGTCTCCATCGATATATTGAACGAAGTATTTTAGTAACGAAGTACTTTAATAACATTTTAAAAATTAAAAACTTAGAATATTAGTAAATGATCTCATAAATGACATTGACAAGAAGATTTATTCATTGTTTTTTCTATGCGTTGTCAATATTTCATCTAAAGTTAGTTTGCCGTGTCATGCAAGAAAAACTAACAAATAAGACCTACAAAACTCACCGTAGCAAAGTATTAGTCATCGAACGCAAAGGCTTAGTGAAAATCTCTTGTTTTTTCTTTTATTTCCAACCAATGTGTGTTAAAAATTCTAAACACTTTACACCGAACCGCTTGATTTATGGAAGTGAATAAAACATACGCCAAAAGGATTATAGCATCGACTGGGAACGCATTAGGTGCTCTGGAAGCGTTAGATGGAAAAAATAAAATGAATCAAAACAAACTGCAAACGGAAGAGTTGCCATCATTCCAGGGAAACTCACACCGAAGGTTGCTTGCCAGCTCTGTTACAAAACAAAAATAATACATCGACTACGTACGCACATATGTGCCGGCCGTATGTATGGAAAAGATGTGTGAAAATAAAACCATTGCGAACGATTGGAGTCGGCTCATATTTCAAAACATCACTGGCTCCAGAAAGGGTAACACTAACAACTCGTACATACGTGGAAAACCTCATCGTTTGAATTATGTGTGCATTCTGCGAACTAGTACCGTGGAATGTGCGCATTCAACAGTCGATTGTCCGTTCGATATTTTACTGCGTTGGCTTTGAAGCTACCTTTCATATCTTTATCAAAATATTACTGAAAAATGCAGTTTTTGCACCGTCAAACACACAAAAGCTTCAAAGCTTAAATACGCCAGCTTCAAAAGGGGAAATTCTTCACGCTCAGCTCAGCCTGTAACTACAATGCCTGTACGCTGAGTTGGTAAGCATAAACACACACAGCAGCTCGCTTGAAACCGATTGACTCCGCACTCTGATTGAACTGTTTGTTTGTAGAAAAAAAGGAGAGAGCGCATAAAAATGCAAACTGAAAGTGATCCGCTTACGAACAAAGGCACGCTCCGTGAGCGTTACCACCAGCGCTCGTACCGTCCGGATTTTGCGTGCCAAACTAAAGTCAACATAACCGATACGGCTGGCCGACCAGTGTTAAATGCTCCAACTCAAACCGGTCAAGCGCGTGAAGTGTAAAGAAAAAAAAGAGCAGTAAGAGAAACAACAGCAAAACGGTAGCAAAAAGTAGAAGCATATGAAAATACGATAGTATTAGCCATTCATAAACACAACACGGAACAACCGCCGCCTTGCGCTTCCATGTCCGGGTGTTCACCGCACCACCGGCTAAGCTGTGTGTAAATAGTAAATATGAAAATTCCACTCATCGACACGCCTGAACACGTGCCGGTCGGTGCTGGTGAAGGTGAGCAAAACGAAATGGCAAACAATAATAAACATAAATACTCACCCAGCAAAGTGTATTGCTTGCTTGCATGGCGTATGATAATAGAGAGATAGACCCGAACGCCGAAATCGAACCGGCAAGGGAATCTGGGTGGTGCAGAACATTATGCAAGCAATCTGTGAAAGTTCGGAATAACTTTTGTAATTGGTTCATTTTTTGTTATGGAAATTATAACCAAAGCAACGCAAAAAACAACAACACCCGAACTATCGCAGCATCTACTGAAGTGTTCTAAAAATAAAGCACCAATCCTCCGTACACAAGGAAGGTAGATAGAGGAAAAAATGCTCTGTCCATTGGTTTGCTCACTTTGTTGTTCTCTGCTATCGGTTTTTTTTTGTGTTTACAGACGTGTGGGAATAGCTCGGTACGTTTGGCTCGTGTGTTTTCGACACACTCATAACTATTAAGCGTGAATGGTACGAGTATCGCCACCGTTAGCACAGCCGTTGCCTTGCCCACCGTACTTTTATTATGTTTAAATTGCTCTATCGAGATCGAATCGACAATTGAGCGAACGTTTATTTTCGTGCTATATAGTTCATTTTTTAACCATTCCGATGGGCCATCGTGTGTAGTTTGCATTGAATAAACATATGATACGTATACGAACGGTGCTAATAATCCTTTGGCAAAGTGGTACCACATAAATAAACCATTAGTGTATTGGACGGTTAGGGTGTTGACAGGAAGTGCAAGAAGTTCATTTAGTTGGTATGATGAATATGCATGACAATGGGAGAAATAATTTGTAATCAATTTTGATAAACTATTTTAGGCAAATTTTATGTAACTTAATATCCTACAACTATAATATAATATTAATGTACGACTCATATCCGGAAGTTAATCGAATTTTTTGGAAAGTTTTTTTTACGGTTTCCTACATAATTTCAAAATCATCTGAATGTTTTTGAAGCACCTATTTTTAACAACAAAAGATATACTTGAGGAGATGGACAAAAAATTATGAAATTAGGCAGACACGTCTTTTTTTAATTTTTCGCATATTTTTAAATTCGTTGTAAAGATTAAGAAAGTCAACTAAGTAAAATATATCAAATTTTTTTAACACAAATCCTAACATATTTGGAACGCACACAAAATCTCATGCAAAAGCATGAAAAATCAAAAGGATTCCCCGAAACTGTAGTTTATTTGTTAACTTTGAAGGAAAAATTCAATGTTCTTTATATACACTTTAAATACATTATTTGAGTAATAAAATCGTTTTATTTATTTTCTTACTCCTGAAAATCAGCAGACATCCGGGAATTGTACTTAACAATTATTTCATCGATCACCTGATACGAAGTACCAGGCGTCTCCACTGAACGAGTGAAAGGTTTCCTTTGCGTAGCGTTTTCAAAACAACAAATGCAATCTAAACCTTTAAATTGTGTGTTTTGCGCACACAAAAAGCCTACTCCTATCGCATGTTGACAATATGTTTCAAGCACAATTGAAAGCGAAACGAAAAGCGGACGTAACAAACACAAAACCGAACAACAAAAACAAACAAACGGTCGTCAACTGAGCATCAACACCGCTCTGATGATCCTACTCAATGTGATGATGATAGGAAAATAAATATTTACCCAACAACCAACAGTTCCGCAGCTACCAATAATATTGCTTCTGTCGCAAAGAAAAAAAATAAACGGTGAGATCCCATGCCACAACGACGGCAACAATCGCCACAATGTGTGCTGTACTTTCGGTCAACGTAATGCCCATTTACGATGTGTTTGTAAAACGTGCACACATACGCACGTAGCCCGTGCGATAGATCAAAGTGTGGTGTGAGTACGTCGATCATAAAGTGCGGTCGGTCTGTTTGAAGATGAGCTGACCGAGCTGACTCGTGCACTCGATAGAGTCGGACGGAAAATCAAATCAAAATTGAATCATCCGATAGACATTAGGTACAAAGCAAATGCTGTGGTAGAAACTGCCGTGTTATGGTGGGCCATTCGAACTAAATGACCCACCGGGGTCCTCTGGAAATGGTAGTCGTTAGATCATTTCGGTTTTTCCGGACTGTAAAGATAGATAAAGTGGCTATAAATTATTTTTTTCCTGTTTGTGCTTTTGACATTATACTGTTGCCGGCCATCACTCAATACAATGGTGGTATATCTCTGGTATACTAGAGAGATGTGTATTGTCTACAAATGTTTGAAAAAAGGCACATTGTTATTAGTTGAACTGAATTTATTGACATCGTTCCTTACAATCGTTATATGAATAGTTCCAATTAAATAAAATAAAACATTCAGCTGAGATAACTATAGCAATCATTCCAATAGATCGATGAGTGGAATGGATTTATTTTCTCAAATTCGTATGAAAAACCCGGCACCAAACAGAATGTGCGGTAAGAGAAACAATGTTCACACCATCGTAGAACCACCGCTCCACTGTACGTGGTGTGTGGCAGTACCAAATGGCCTTCGAAATCGACAAAAATTCATCACTCAAGTATTAGTACTTCTTGAGAACGTAAAAAAGGAACCAATGAAGAGCGAAAAAAAAATCCACCAATCATCTCCCCTATTCGGGCAATGTGCAAAATGTGCTTTTTCGCCTGGCTGCCCGCTTTGATTCATCTTACGCTGCCTTTTTTCTTCGATCTTCTTCCTTTAACCTTACCGTACGAAGAATAGTGCGGGTATGTGTGATAAATTGTACGCTCCTACCCGCAGCTGTTTGGCCGATCAGTAGAAGAAGGCGAGAAAAAGGTAATAAGAAAAAAAAAACGTCACGCCACGTACACATTTGGCTCGAGTAGAACGAACTGCCTCCGCAGAAAAGAGAAACACATTCAGAGTTGTGGCGTGTTAAAAATTTAAAACCAGTCCTCGAAAGTATTCGATGCGAGCGTGACCGAAATCTTTGAAAACGGGCCTTCCCTCTGTTTTGCTGCGCACCGTACGCCCGTACCCACCTCATGTCATCACGGGGCTTAGTTTAAGAAGGATCGATTTCGGCGAAAGGGTGAGGAAAAATTCGCTCCGTTTTTTATATAAGCCAAGAATTGGCCAAGGGTTAAACGCATTCATCAGATTATTTTTTGCAGGATATTTGATGTATGTATGTTGATGGCGGATGGGAAACCGTAGCAAGAATATTAGTAAACCCCGATGACAAGTGCGAGGATCAAATGATCTACAGTTCTCGATTTTCCCATGGTTGTGCAGTGGAGATGACAAACAAGGATTCCGGGAGATCTCCTAACTCACAACCTTTACAACTCTTATCAACGAAAGGGATAAATTGTGTTCAATTAAGATAAACGTTTACAAAAATCGCATATAATTTGTACCGCTAAACATCTAGCCACTTTACCACTTGTTGGGCCAAAATTGGGCAGTGACTAGTGCGATCGCGATATTGCTATCCATTTAATATTCACGGTTATGAATTCACAAGCGATAAACACACTCACCACTCATAAATCAACCGCCAACGTTCGGCTGTTGCTGCCTGCATTCGGGGGTCTGGCTTAACGAGCTGGCAAAGATTCGTACCGAAGACGAAAAAAAAATCACAAATTCATTTTGATTTGTTTACCGGCGGCAACCCCCTTTGGCAGGCGGCTGTAGAACACGGTGGGTCGTGGTGAGCTCGTCCGGACCGGTGGCATGCATACAGCTCCACGCTCCACCGGATCGGTTGATTCGGTATTCATAAGACATCGGGTACCAATGCGCGTGCCGCACAAAAATGCCTCCATCCGGACGTGTTTTGTGTCTTGCTTCGTTGTGAAGATTTAAAACGGCACACATTCCATGAACAATTCATATCATTTCAACTTAAAATTGATTCCAATGCGTGTGCGATTTATATTAATCAGCACAATAAAAGGAAGTTCTCACTCGAATCATTTGTGGCTGGGCAGTCGGAGTATTTCGCTTTCTGCCAAATTCTCATTCCACTCTCAAAAGCATTACGCGATGCAACTCTTCGCGGTTCATATATCTGTGCCAGTTACCAATTCCTTCAGAACTCTCATAAGAGTTGGTGATACACAACAATAATAAAAAGGCTACTTTTATTATCACCACATTAAATCTTTCTTAAAGCTTTTTCTCTCGGTTGAACTGCTGAATGATTTTTGCCTGCCACGAATATTGCAGCGAGCACTTGAAAAAACTGATTAGTGTTTAAACTCATATCAAATGACGAATATTAACGATTATATGTCTTCCGATTGAAACATAGGTGCAATATTGTGTTTTTATTCTAATGTTACTGTTTATTCCTATACATTTCATAAATCAATCCAGAATTCTGGCCTGCGGTGATGACATAAACATCATTTGTTTGAAGCTCTCCTATGTAGGAAGAACCTCGGGTTAGAGATTAACGTTGCTCAAATCAAGCCAATTGTGGCTAATAAACACTGATTAACGCTGAGGCTATAGGTGATAACACGTTTCAAGTCATCCTATCAGGAGTCAAAAATGAGTACCGAAAAATGAGTAGCACAGAAATTGAGATACAGACAAGGGTGCCTGCTGCTTGCCAACTGGTCATACTACAGCTCGACGAAATTTTTCCACTCAAAACACCTGTCGCGATGGACAAACCTACATAGACTCCGTCCAAAACTGATGAAACCACGTTCGAGGGAAAGATGTTCAGACTAATTTTTGACCCCGCATGTGTGGAAGGACAACGAACGAGCCACTGTATAACCAAATTCTACAGGACGACTCAGTCTGTAATGTCTTTTAGGCGTTAAACGATCGTTTTTAGTGACAAATTTAGTTGGATTGCCCGAATGGTCAGGATATTGAATTGCCCGACGACGGCACTAGACCACATGGACTAGTATCAAGAATTCTATTGTTTATTTTGTTTCCCATTCTATCGCAAGTTGAGAAATAGCAATTATTCTTAGACGTAATAAATAACCTCATCTAAAATGTGCAAACATTGTACATAAATAATCCGCTGCAACACGGTGATCTTGATTAAATTTAAAGGTGTCTTTTACCATTCCTCAAATAAATCAGTTGTAAAGTTTCGTTAAACAATTCTTCTGCTAAGGGCGGACGATGATTTCCAATTGCCTAAAGAAAAATGTTTCATTGCTTAATCATGCCAACGACGGATGTAGTAGAGATTTGAGTTGTCACACCGGGATGTAACGCCCATGTAACCATTATTAATTTTGCATGTTACCTACAAAACACGAATATTTCTCAAAAGTTTCATAACCGGTGCGGTGGCAACATTATGGTAGATTGTGAAATGAGGTGTGTTGTAGCATTTTGAGAAGTTTTTACAAAGTGCGTACAAGCCAACACTAGCAACATGATCGATGATGATCGTGGTTGTGTTCAGTTTACGCCTAGGGGTTGTATCGCGTTGACCTCGCTGAATAAAAATATCTTTCAACACACACACATTTGTTGATAGCACTCGAACACATTAAAAAACATTCTTCAAGATCGTTCGTCATTAATAAATGGCTCAAATATTTAACTATCGTGCAATGGCTTTTGAAGCAAATCTTCTACTACGCATCTACTTACACTCATAATTGCCTTCCTCCTGATCGCTGGCTTCCTTCTGCTCGTCCATGTTCGCTACACCGGCGGCCAATATCCCGAAAGGAGAAGAAAAGAAAAGAACATCCAAAAAAACCCTTCGTAAACAGACTGGTCACCAAACGCACACACTTCGTTTGTCCCACCGTTGCGGCAGGGGGACGCTAAAAAACGCGAATCGAGCACAAGCACACTCGGATCGCCGAATCGAATCGAGCCGATACAATTTGACGTTTGATCGTCACCGAACGATAACGCATACTGACCACTTCGACAGCAGCGACACAGCAGACAGTCGCGCAGGCAGGAGGAAGACGACGCGGTCGATGGTTGTATTGAGGCAGTGGCCGAAGATGGCGTAGTGTTGGCATGGCGTTGCTGTTTCGTTCGCCGTTGCCCTTTATGATGGGTTTGCTGGGGCATCGTCCAACGCCACCGGTTCGCGTCCGACGCCAGTTCGCTTCCTCCACACGGTCCGGTCGCCGTGTCGAGGGTCAGGTACTCGATGGTTCGTGCTCCACTAACGGCACTAGCAGAAGGAGCACTCGGGACGGTAGCACCGGCCGATGCCAACCCATTGTGAGACGTTGCCACAAGGGAACCGATGGTCGAGGAGCTACTGCTGCTGCTGGTGGATGCCGTCTCGTCCGGTTCCACCGGGATGGCCGTGAATCCGCGCGAAGACCATCGCATCAGTGCAATGTCCGTCGCGGTCGTTGATGGCAACTGGTGCCCGTCGGCACTGACCGTGCTGCTGCTTCGATGGCCACGATTCACGAGCTGCATTATGGCCGATGTTTCCACTCCACTCGAACACGATCCTGCTCACGATCGAACCAACCGCTCCGGGCACACACCATCGAACAAACGCACTTAGTCACCAACACTCAACGGTTGTTTCACACGCGCGCAAAAAATCAAACCTGGCACTCTTAGGAGAACGTTTCACACACACACACACACACACACACACACGTACACGTACTAATAGCACAGCTGAGTGACCCGGGTAACTGCGAGAGGGCATAAAAGGGAGAGACAACACAACAGATTGGATGTAGAGAACGTTCACTTGGGTCGGCCACTAGCCGACGGCGATGTATTTGATCCGCATCGATGATGGTCAATCTTTCTCGATGGCGGGACGGCATTCTCGGCTCGGACGATTGTTGTTATTAGTCGAACATTTTTACGGCAAGGACACACGCACACACCCGCACGCTCGGCATCGTTCGTTCGTCATCACGATCGTGAAATCAAATCTCCCACGTAGCTGTTCGCAGTATGGTGCGTTTATAATTGGATTGCATCCAAAAATAAACATTCATCGCTACCGGACTATTGCCGGGCATGGCACCCCTTTCCACCCACACCCACAAGGGTGGGACAGAATAGTCCGGAAGGCTTGAGAAAGGTTAGTATCAAACAGCCACTTTTCGGTTGCGTTGTTGGAAGCGGGTGAGGTTAAGGTGCAGAACCGAGATACGGTCCAGACAGAACAGATGGACACGTTATGACAGTGGAACGTTTCCACAAACAGTAATTATTGCAATGAGCTGTTGCAAGCTGGAGAACTCGGAAGACCTGTGTCTCGGGAGTGTGCAAAGATGTAAATTATTTTACACTGGTCTATTCACGTTCGCCCTAATTGTTCACTGCCAGCGGGATTGCGGACGTTCTGGTGTCTGTTTTCTGTTGTAATCATGCATTGATTGGGTTACGAGATGCAGTTCTGCTGTAATTTCCATCTGGTCATCGTTTGTGTGGGTTTCGATTGTGTAGTTGTAAATAAACTTCGCTTGATTGAGCTGTTTTGTAAGATGCATGTGATAGGGGTATTGATGTAATACGCATTTGAAAATATAAATACATGAAAGCTTTAACTAGAATTCATAACAGTCTAGAGAATCTTTCACGAATCGTGTAGTTTTAAATATTCTATTACATCAAGATAAGGCAACTGTCTTTCTTTCTTCGGAAAAGCACAATTTACAATTTTTAACTTGATCACGAAATTGCCTACTCTTACAAAAAGGGCACCTCACTATAAAATTAAGACTGAAAACGTGTCGGCAATACTTTTACAAATGTATTGTATTTGCACTTCCATCTGGTCATCGTTTGTGTGTGTTTCGATTGTGCAGTTTGTAAATAAACTTCGCTTGATTGAGCTGTTTTGTAAGATACAGCATGTGATAGGGGTATTGATGTAATACGCATTTGAAACATGAAATACACACATACATGAAAGCTTTAACTGGAATTCATAGCAATCTAGAGAATCTTTCACGAATCGTGTAGTTTAAGTATTCAATTAAAACAAGATAAGTCACTCTTAGCACAATTTAC
The DNA here is from genome assembly GCA_002091835.1 of Anopheles maculatus. Taxonomy (NCBI): domain Eukaryota; kingdom Metazoa; phylum Arthropoda; class Insecta; order Diptera; family Culicidae; genus Anopheles; species Anopheles maculatus. Next base: position 138,328 of record KZ061852.1, read on the forward strand.
AATTTTTAACTTGATCACGAAATTGCCTACTCTTACAAAAAGGGCACCTCACTATAAAATTAAGACTGAAAACGTGTCGGCAATACTTTTACAAATGTATTGTATTTGCTTTTTATTCCAACACTGCTCCACTTAACACCCATTCTCAAACCCATTAAATGTATCTTTATCGTGTACACAAGATTCCAAGAACCTTTTATGAATTATTACGTTTGATAAACGCTTTACTTTTAGGTTCGTACTTATCGGTTGCATCTTTGAAGGTAAATTTATTCGCTTCACTAAACCCTATGGCAAATCTAGTTAATCAATGTGCAGTCCTAATGTTCTGGGCCGCCCTAAACAAAGAGCAAGACTGTGAATCACTGTGAATCATTAAAATCTTTAAAATTGCTTTAAAACACATTTATTAAGTTCCAATAAATTCCTAGGCTCTAGAATCTCGAAAGGACTAGATCTGTTATAACCGACTTTTTCGACTAGATAGTGCCTGTAGCTGGATATTCAGTCGCGCGTTAGCCAACCAAGCGTGCTAACAAGTAAAATTCTTTTTATGAGCCGTCTGCTAAAAAGAAGGTTTTGGACAGATTTTATATAGGAGCAGTAAACAATCTTCTGCGAATGAGATAACGATGTTGCTTAGCAACCCTGTTGCTCTGCAAGTTTCCGCATTTTAAGTCTTTTAACATCAAGATAGATAAACGTTAAGAACAGGGATAAAGCTGTCGATGTATTTAGAAAATGTCTTATAATTCAAACAAAAACTGAAAAATTTTATAGGCTAATATACAAATTGAATTGAATTTGCCCAGCATCTTCTCGAACTGTAAAAATCCTTACATTTCCTTACATAGATTATTATTTCTGTTGACGTAAAAGTCATAAAAAAATGGTTCCCATACTACTGCATCACAAACAGTACCATACAGAGTTATTTATTTAACTAACAGCATCAATTCTTGTGCTTGTGTCTTATTACTCCAAATCCGCTTTTCAAACTACAACATCTCTAACAACAATCACTGAATGATTAATTTGCACGGAAATTCGCAAAACATCCTCTTGCGAATGGCATTGAGAATTGGCACAATGTTTTGCCAATTTCTGCTGCATGTTTGTTTCTTTTGCACTCCGTCCCGAAACAAACCGATGCTCCACAGTCTCTCGTTGCCCGAGTCCCGGTACACTGTCTTGGCAGCTTGGTCGACTTGGTCGAGGCATTGCCACTGCCACTGCGACTTCTACAAATCAATTCTACCCGCTGACACTGACACTACTCTAAACAACACTGCTGGTACGCTCCAACAGTGTGCCGTGCCATGTGGCCCAGCAGCCGTACACCGTACACCGCACGGTTTCCTGCTGCTCTTGCCAATTTGCCAACCGTCGTCGGCCTCCAGACGTTTTTCGTTCGGGGCGTACAACAACCGAGGTGATATATTTGAGACTTGGCCAAATTTTAGAAAAATATATAGCAAACCGCCGGAAAATCGAAGTGGTCCTCTCGTCGCTGGGAGACTATTAATGGCGATCGCGTACAGTTGGGGTTCGGGGCACATACGAGCACATTCCGGGGTAATTAATGAACCTGACAAATCTTGTGTCTTTGCCAAGCAATCTGCGTTTCGTCGACAGATGGCAGCAGGGTCGGCATCGGGCGAAAACCTGGGAGACCCCGATGCTGTTCGGCGTAATGGATCCCGCCAATAAGGGCGATCCCGGTTCGATTGGCGTGCGCGATCGCAGGATGAGATGAATGACAACATCGATCGTAATTTTGCACCAAATACGTTCGCTGTCGATATTTTGTCATCAAGCGGAAACAGCAATTGAAGGGAGTGTAATTAATTGAGCGTTTTAACGCTCAAAGTTATATGATGGAGAGATGTGGATGACAGGGCATTAATAAAAATGTAAGATTTCAACATGATCTTGCTTATCCAGTGGCAACAAAGTCTGAGGGACAACAAACATATTGCCTAGCTCGGTAATGTCCATGAAAGCACCCAAGTAATGGCATTTTTAGAGCCAACTCTACCAGCAAACAAACGTGCGATCTCGAACGAAACACGTTGGTGACGAAAAATAGCAAAGATACACCGCCGACAAGCTCAAGGTTGTTTGTCCCTGCTTCGGATCACTACCGTCACCGCAAACTGATGTCGTGTGGAGGAAGATTTTCATTTGATCATTTGCTCAGGTTAGCCTGACACTCGTTGTAACATAATCCATTGCTCAAGTGTTCCTTGAGGAACTTGGAGGTAAGTGGAAACGGAGAGCGAAAGAGAATTCTAATATTATAAAACACACTTCTCGTCATTCGCAATGCGCCACAACCACAACCGAAGCGGAAAGAACGCGGACATTTTCAATGAACCCGCTTCCAAGATCTCTTGGAACGGGCAAAACATTCTACTACCGGGTCATGTGAGTTCCGTGTGAAACATCGTACACGGTCACGGTCGTTGGTAGAATCCGCTTTCTACGGTTGATGTGGCCCAGCTAATGGGCAGAGCAACTGAGTCAACGATGTTTCTGACGTCCATGTGCCTATGCCAGCTCGTAAATATTTGCTGTATGGGGACGAAATAAGAAACCAAACGTCACAAAATAGTTAATCTTTTGGGGAGGAAAAAACCGATAAAAACGATCTTAAACTCTTGAGGATTTTACCATATCTCTCCATTATCGTTTGAATTATTAGCAATAAATAACATGGGATCATATGCAACCGTTGGCACTGGCAACTTAACCGAAAGCCAACAACCACATTGCCAACATCATCTCAATGCACGAACCTGTTAAATTGTATTATGGCCTTTTACTTATCGTTACATATTTACCACAATTGGTTTTCAAGCGGTGCAAGCAATTAAATATCTACGATCGAGAAAAAAAAACTATCTCAAGCTTCTTGATGCTCCCGTACATAAGGGACCATTAATCCTCAGGCCACCCACCATCCGACCGAACCAAAACCCGTTCTGTCCGATTTAGAAATATAAAGTTCACAAAATTTTCAATACGCTATAAATACATCAACTAACCTCCGACCCTTTTCCCCGCTAACACCCGAAACCGCAATCCGTAACACAACGTTCGGCTGCCGGTTGGAATGGTTGGAGGTCGTACGGTGCAAAGGAAAGCGGCAAGCGAATAGTGCTGGACGGTTGCAGTGATTATTGGCCACCATTATGTACATTTTTAATCTACTCCCTTGCTGGTTTGCCGTTTTCCGATCTCGACAAACGGCCGGAAAATCGATCCCTCGCTTGGTGGCGATTTCTACGCTCTCAGTCAATACGATCACTCAACAGCGATCGGTGGTGCGCCGCAGAGCGCGCGTTGATTTCACACACCTCAAATTAGATTCACAGCGTACACCAGAACGGCCGTCCGCTGTATGCTGACCAGATTGTGCCTACAAACACACTCGCACACACACGCTGCCGCTTTCAGACATCATAAATTATGACGAACTGCGCCCGGTCGGTGTCGGATCGGCCACATTCCAACCGGGTTAGGTTTTTATCACTGCGAAGTATGTGGATGATATTTCAACACACGCTGCTCCGCATTACAAAACATTCAAACGGAAATGTAATTGGAAGCGTTGTAACCGGTGTAGCAAAAGGTGGCGAACATAGCGCACGTGCCGGATGGTGCCGAGTGATTGTTTTCCAACAATTGTTGGAGCCGTACGCTACGACCGAAACAAAACAAAAACGCACGCAATGAACTTCAATTGTTGAAAACCGTTCGTGTGTACCGATCGACCGACGGATCACGATACCGGCGCGCCAGTGCAAACGCGCTCAAATCCCGGTTCGTACTGACGACAACCGTGCGAAGCGACTGTGCGTGCGTGCGGGGTTTCACCGACGGAAGCATCTGGACGAACGCTCTGAGTGTCTGCCGGCCGAACCATCGGAATCCTACCAACCCAAGAGACACAGACAGCGATCGTGGTAAACGGTGGCGATGGTGCTCACACGCAGTGCAGCAGTTGCTTCGCTTTTCCGTGAGATCATTGCTCGCTACCGGGCCAGTTGCCCTCCCAAACCAGCGGCTGTCTCCCCACTGACAATAAGGCATGAGCTAAAATTATACAGCTCTCGCGTTTGGTGCTCCCCAGTGAGCTCTCGCTAAACGATTTAATTCTCGTCACCTTCGAACTGGTTGAGTAAGGAAATTCCACGTTACAAAAAAAGTGTTGTAATTGTTTTATAAAAAATGATTAGGACAACTCAGTTATTTATAACATACTGATAGGAGACATGGTCAGATCGCCTGAATCCTTTTCCAGGAAACTCGGTTTTAGGAAACATTCCTCCATCGACAAATGCATCCGATCTTCGACTGGTTCGTTGGCTGATACCAAGAGCTTCTCTTATACCTAGAGATAGTCTACTACCTTCATCTAACACGTTGCTTTCGAGTCGGTTTTTTTAATGGTCAGAGCCTACAGCAAGCATGCACTTTGTCTTCGTTGAGCCTCAACCCAATCCTCTGACTTCTCGACGATACGGGTTTTGCTACTCAAAACTTATGCATTAATGTATTTTAATTCTAAATCCAAATCCAACAAAATATAGTAAAGTTCATAAAGTAGTTCATAATGTATTTTATATCAAAGATCAACAGTGTTTACCAGTAAACGTAAATGCATCCAATAGGCAAATCAATGAATTATTTACTAATCTTTGAGTTCAGACCAACATCCGCAAGGATGCAACAACAACAATGGTAACAACAACCCCCCCACGAAAAGATTCTTATTTAAAGATTTCACGTATCCACACTCTCGTCCATAGCGCCATGTACAACCCTTCGATGACTTTTCAGTTCCCACCGTTGGATGAATGTTTTCGAACAATCGCTACACGCGAAAGGCCGCTCGCCGGTATGCACCTTCCTTATGTGCATCTGGAGCTTGTAATTTCGTCCGTACTTTTTGTCACAAAAGTTACACTGGAAGGGATAAATATTAGCATGCTCTAGCTCGTGCACCCGGCGGTCGCTGTACGTGAGAAATCCTTTCCCGCATATACGACACAATTTCGACCGTTCGCCGGTGTGTACCGTTTGGTGGCCTCGCAGATTGGCCAGCGATTTAAAACGCATCTCGCACTCGCTACAACCGTACGGCCGTTCGTTGGAATGATACGTCTGATGGGTCACCAGATCCGAAAAGCGTGTGAACATCTTCGAACATTTGTCACACTGGAACTTCTTCTTGTCATGTGTTTGCCGATGGGATATCAGCGTGCTGCTGGTGTAGAACCCTTTCTGACACACGTTGCACACGTACGTTCTTTTGCGCAAGTGTTTGCTTAGGTTGTGGTTGTACAAAGCCGTTCGACTTTTGAAGTTGGCGTTACAATGTTTGCACTCGTACATTTTCATGGGTTGATATATGGTCGCTTTGTGCTTCAACAAATGGACACTTTGGCTGTAGCGTCGGTAGCAAATGTTGCACTCGTAAGGGCGTAAACTGTTTGGTTTGCTGTCCTTCTTGTGCACATCGACCGAGTGTTGCTTCAACTCTTCCATCGTACCGGAGTGAATTATTGTTGTACAGCCACAGCAGCATACAATGGAAGGGGGCGTTGGATCATCTGTTGATGCTGGTTGTTCTATTTCGTCCACAGACTCTTGGGGCTTTTCAAGGATATCTGCAGATTCTAGAACAATCTCACACGGGCCACCATTTTCACTTTCAGCAGTGACAACTTTTTCTACCATTTTGTCTTCCTCTGTAACGTCGTAAAGTTCGTATTCAGTCTCTTCGTAATCTGTCCAATCAATATCATCGTGTTCAGTAGCGTAAATGGTCAGCTGCTGTGCATTCACTTTCGACCAATCTACTTTAGCTGGAACAATGCATTCGTTCTCTTCAAAATATAGCTCAATTCTTGTCGGTTGGTCGGCATCCACAGCGGGGTGATCAGATTCCTCAACTTGAAGAGGAGGTTCACTGTGGTATGGGGTTAGAGAAAAAACAAACAATGCATTAGATTGACCATGTTTTCAACTATACTTAATACCTATAAACCGTTTGATACTTACACTTCGATACTCTTAACCTTGCTAAGAAGGGAGCGCAATTGAGCATCTGATTTAAGACATTTCATGCGAAAATTGTTGCATGTTACGATCAAATCGGCACAATCTTGGCACACACAATTCGACAAACCATCTTCCCGCGACACACTTAAACCGGTTAGCGATTCGTACATTGAATAGAGTGGTACATCGCGAATTTTATTAAGCAGCGAACAATATTCGTCTGCTTTATCTTGCAGGCAAGCCCGGCACGTACTCATCGTGCAAAGATTTCGAATGTAATGTTTACGCCGCGTTCGTTTAGTTTGAGGATGTTTACATTTTCGATTGTTTGACGTTTCCATTTGAAATCACGCAGTAGAACGCTGCCTTGCATCAACTGTCACAAATCACAGTGGGATATTGCTAATGAATTTATGAAAATTATTCTGTTTTCAATATTTATGAAAAATAGACGTTGCTGCCGCATAACACCACTTCGGATGGGATTCTGATATTAATAAGAGCATATCCTTCCCTAGTTATAAAATTTATTCTTTTTCTTCATTTTGGACAATCGCACATTCCTACAATGCTTGAACTGCATTAACTGAAGTTTTGTAATTCAAGCAATAAAACTCGCATTCTCTCGGGTCCACCTAGTCTGGTCTCGTTGAAAAATTCTTTTCGAAGTACCGCGTCTCGAACACCGTTCTGTCGCAACAAATACAGCAGCATTACAACGTTCGTGTCGTAAAGAATACTTTTCAATTGTTTGACGTTTCCATTTGAAATCACGCAGTAGAACGCTGCCTTGCATCAACTGTCACAAATCACAGTGGTGTATTGCTAATGAATTTATGAAAATTATCCTGTTTTCAATATTTATGAAAAATAGACGTTGCTGCCGCATAACACCACTTCGGATGTGTTTCTGATATTATTAAGGGCATATCCTTCTCTAGTTCTGTAATTTATTCTTTTGGCATTCTTTTTCTTTACTTTGGACAATCGCACATTCCTGCAATGCTTGAACTGCTTTAACTGAAGTTTTGTAATTCAAGCAATAAAACTCGCATTCTCTCGGGTCCACCTAGTCTGGTCTCGTTGAAAAATTCTTTTCGAAGTACCGCATCTCGAACACCGTTCTGTCGCAACAAATACAGCAGCATTACAACGTTCGTGTCGTAAAGAATACTTTTTGCCAACAGGTGGTCGTGATAAGCCTTTAAAACTGTCAAGTTTAATTGATAATATGATTCACTTTTCATCAACCCGTCCTGATAGCGTTCCATCATGGTTGAGTTCGTAAATAACGACTTCAGTGCTTGCATTTGTGCTTTAAGTACTTGTTCACTATCTGACCCACTCAGCGAATCTCGTAAAGATTCCGCAAGTTGCTTAAAATCAGCCGTATTAATTTGAATCGCTAATGAAGTGATGTTCATTTCGTTTCGGCGCCGGATAGAGCATCCCATTTCTTCATTTCCGGTTATTGTTTTCTTGAGCGTTTGGAATGCACAGTGTGATGCGAGTGATGGAATCGTTTTCTGAACGCTGACCAACAGTTCCTTGAACACTTCTTTTGTGTAATACAGTCTGTAAAACTCCTGCATAATCCCCAAACACTGTTCACCGTTCTTCGTAAGCAGCAGCATTCTTGCAATTACGTGTACAGGATCTTCCAGCGTTAGCTTCTCGTAAAACTGCCACTTTTGTGTGTAATCATCCGCCGAGCTCCAGTTTACCTTCAGCAGCTCCTCTAGCGTTGTGTAGTTGCAGACGACCGTACGGCAGATGTGAAGAACGGTTTTTAGCAGCCTCGCTAAAAATAGTATTTTCTCCGTATCTTTCAATGCTGTCGGTTGCATTAGGGCTTCTACTATTGCATTGATATCCGCGGCAAGAAAGACAACATCCTCAAAGTTGTAGTTGCTTAAGTTTTCCACCAAATAAATGGACGAGAGGTCCATGTTTACAAACACACAACTTTCCTCCGAACTGACAGCCGGTTTGAAGAACGCCTGAAATGTCAAAGTTATATTGGCTGCCTTTTTGTTTACATTTTGCATTCAGCATTTAAAAAAACAGTTCCACGATGAGAGTATCTTCTAATGTTATATTCTTTACCAGTGTATTACTTCACGGAACAATGAATCAAGAGTTTGAATTAGTTAAACAATTTATTGAGCTTCAATACGGCATTCTTGTGGCACCATTGCCTCTGCTATAACTCGCATCCGATACAAATTGCTCCACAATCTTCACGAGGGGTACCACTCGCAACCATCATCATTGGCAGGTATCATTACGCTATGGTACCTGCCAGCGCATGTACGCCAAATTGGATATGATTTTTTCAGGCATTGCGCTTGACGATTCTTTTAATCATTCCTAGATGTCACTACTGTGCACAGGGTTTGAAGCTTTTAACCGGGGAACGGGGCGCTAAATAAGCTTTTAGTTGCAGAATTTTGACCTTTTGAATTATGCCAAAATCCCACTTTACAGATACTTTATGAAAAATTTCAGTAAAACGATACATAAAATGCATTTGTATCTTAAATTTGGACATAAACTGCTACTCATCCGTTGAACTCTTTCGGTTATAACTAGCCCGTTAACAGTGCTAATGTGTGCTAACGATTCGAAATAGTTTTTGTGTTTGTTTTCTGTCCTTCTCTAAATGTAGCCAAATATGGTGTTTTCTAGGACTTTTAAGAGTATTTCAAACCCTTTGGGCAACTCTTGAACCATTGTACACCATGGCCCTCAAACGACAGGACCTTTTGAACAGCCATGTCTAAGCAACTAAGTCTCTTAGCACTTGAGGACTCTTGGTGGACCAAGCTCGTCGCTATCCTTGGGAGAGTTGCACATACTCTTCAATAATTTTACAAGACTTATAAATCATTTGATATTTTGGCCATCCTTAAAAGCTACATCACCGAACAGCGATAGTGTTAGATACCATTTGTAAGGCGCCGATTGATGGATAGAACTTTTAATTGATTTCCATCGATTCCGGACAACCGTCTAGACAACGGAGGAGAAAGTATCATTGCCAACAGCTCCTGCCAGGAACACAGATAAACTAAGAAAAACCAGCAAATTCTTCAGCGTGACGATGAATGCATGCGGGGATTCGCGATTTGACCAGGAACATTGCTGTTCCGCACTGCCATTGCCATGGGGATGGTAAAGCCGGGAAGCCGTTCCGTTCCGGTCGTTAGCATTAGCATATTTTCGGGTACTGAATGGTTTCTGTCTGACGCCGAACAGCAATGGGAACAGAAGAAAGAAGAAAAAAACAGAAAACAAAACAATGGTAGAAAAGGGAATTTTTGCGGAAAAAGTTGTGCAGAGTGTCCCGCGTGAAAGTATCTCCACACTGTTAAGGAAGAAACGTGTCTTCTAACGATGAGTTTAGTTTTCGCTATCAAGCATGAAAAAGTTATGATAACGATAATGTTGTTGTTCTCGTTTCTCGCATAACCCACCCAGACAGGGGAAACGCACAAAACAGGGCAAAGCATTAATAAGCAAAGAAATACACAGCAACATAGAAATGAGACAATGATTGAAGCTGATGAAGAACGAAGTGGACAAAAACGAAAAATAAAACGAACGAGTAACAACAGAATTGGAGAAACAGAATGAACCAAAACACTTGCGCTGTTGAGCAGCAGAGAAGATAATGGAGCTGACAAATGTGTACGTTCTTGGGACGATGATACGTCGTAGGAGGTTGTGCGTGTAGTTCTTTCTCTTTTTTTCCACCCCCCCGTTACTGCTGTCGGGTTAATGGCGTCATGGTGAAATGAATTCCACGCTGGACACCCTGGCGACAGTGAGAGAACACAAACAAAAACACGTTTTCGGTGCGTTCGCGCCTTCTCAGGCCACAGCTTCTTGGTTTGGTTGGTCCTACAATGACGTTCGCCCGGCGAGGAAAACCCGTATAAAACTGGTCAATTAAATAGTTGACACAAGTAGCGATGGCATCGTTCTTCCTTTATACTTCCACCCCCCCTCCTGCCCCTCGCTTCCGTCCACATCAAAGCGTGGGAGGTAAGGAGTTTTTGTGTAAAAAAAAAGCAATGCACGTTTTATTGACATTGCATGGCGCAAGATGCAGTGTGAAGCGAAAATGCGGATTTAAGGAACCATTTACTGGAGTTCTTCTGTTCTGTTTTCGTTTTTGTGGCAAAAGAATCGAATGCTCAGTTCCGAAGTGAAGTCTATCGGGTTTCGATGATCTTACCTTCATATGTGCCAAAGTGTTCGATTAATGGGCAACCGTCGATGGTTAACACGCAACGAGCGCTGGCTGTGAGCATTTGCCGGTACGTCCTACTACTGTTCGGTGAGGGGTTGGCACGAGATCGTGATATGCTTATTTATTGGGATATCGATGACGCCACACGTGAATGGGGGGATTGTGGATTTTCGTTTGCTGAAGATGATCTTGCGCGATCGCGATCAAATTATCAGCAGGCGTTTAATGCTGGTTACGTTTCGAAAGTCGACTGAATGCTGCATCAGTTTTCACATCCCTGACTTGGAATGTACAAAAAATCACGCAACGCTTCTTTGGAGATGTACAATTTAAACACAATCGGCTATAAAATGTTGGGTTTTTGTTTTCTGTAGAAGACTTCACATTACTTTTACTTGTGTGATCTTTGCCCATCACGATGTCCCCAGTCAGATTGGTTAAAAATGATAAGTTGGTTGTTTTAATCGTCTGTTTGCCTTTTACTTTTTGGCAAAAAAAAATCCCAAGATACACATCACACCGCGCTGCCATATTGCAGAAATCTCATTTGACGTGTCTATCTAACCTAATCTTAAAGTTCACCACCATCCGAACGGTGGGCCTTCCGGTGCCTTAATCATACGCAGAAATTGAAAACTCTCCACGAAACAAACACCATTCGTTAACTCGCCTCTGTGTGTGTACACCGAATTACACACCGAAGGGCACCGGCACTGCTGCACGCTGCACGCGCTCCAGAAGCATAATTTATTGCAATCGTTCTCCTAATTAAGTCTTTACGATGTCCGGCTTCAGTTGTGAATCAAAAAAAAAAGGCGCTGAATGTATTGCACGAAACGCCACGGCGCAAGGATCCCTCACGATCCCTCGAAGAGGCGTAGCGAACAAAGACAAACAAAACGGAAGATAAACATTTCTCGCACTTCTTTTTGGCGTGGTGTAGCATGATCAGCGATTACTTCTTCGTTTGTTGTTGTTGCTGCTGTTGGCATTGCACCTCGCGTGTAAGTCTCGCGGCGAATCACTTCATTTACATTTCATTCGAGAGTCTCGTCACTCATCGAGGTGCGTCACGGACGGGGGTCGCCGACGACGAGTCGGCGAAGTTTGGGCTTTGAACATTAAACAACGCCCCAGGGTTCAGCTAATTAATCATCTGTTCGGGGAGGGTGTACGGTGTGGAAATGGGAAAGGAAAAGAAATGGCTTTAAACTCTCGTAAGAAAGGATGGCGATCGCTTGAGCAGAGAAGAATAGGAGCTTTAACGTTGGTGGTCAAACCTTAATGATATAAAATTTATTTAAAAAAAAAGAAGATTTGTACTCACATGTAATTGTAGTGAAGTGTAAAGGGTCACAAACAAACCCCGATCATCGCAAGCGTCCACAAAAGCCCTCAACCTACAGGACCGCCCACCGATCGTACCACAAAAGGGTGACGATGGAGAAAAACGAATGGAATGGATCGTAAATTTGCGTGCCCAACGATCGCCTGCCGACGGTTACGTTGCGTTGTCCATATACGTTAATTTGCTGTCAAAATATATCATAAAATGGATAAATTCTGCTCAACTTAATTATCCCCGTCAGACAGACGCGTGCGGGCGTGCCATTGCTGGGTGGGTGAGACTGTTGTTTACTTAAGAGGTTTACAAGAGTTTTGCTTTCTCTGGAAACACAGCGATTCGCGTGACGAGGCAAAAGGTGGGGCGCTGGTAGGTTTACATGATACGAGCCCTGCTCCGGCTTCGTAACGCTCCGTGCAGAAGTACGTTATGGTACGGAGCAAATGTTTTTTTCCCGCCAGAAACCATAAAACTTCGAACGCCCAACTACGCCGAGTACTTCCCGTGCAAAGAATGTGCGAAGAAAGCTGCTCATAATTGTACAAGATTTAGTCTGCAAGACTGCATCCCAAAGCCTTGTGCTCGTTTCGGGTTTGGGTCAGATGTTCTGAGAACTTTGTGCCGGTCTGTCTGTGTGTCCGCTCAAGTGTGAGCCTGCCTTAAAAGGAAGCAATGAAGTTGTTAAGCAATATTTATGGCACCAAACACAAGCAAAGAATAAGTGGTCATCTTCAAATATTTTCCTTTTCAACTAGGGACAATGTTAAAATAGGATGACGGTACGCGCACCGACGCGTCCATTGCGAATGGAATGTGTTTGTGAGTGATTTCGAGCATATCAAAGTGTGGTCGCACGTCACAAAGCATGACTGTCGAGGTGATCACTAAGACACGCGTTGCAAATGTAGAAGCGTCTTCAGCTGTATTGAACTGTGACAAATCAGTAGTTGAGGTACTTTTGCGTAACTGTGTATTGAATTGAAGCTCTACGATATGAATACGAACGATATGTGGTTCCTAGAAGAATCAACGATATGCAACGTGCGCACAAAGCGCCCTCTGAGATCGTTTTTTATAGTTTTATATTTTCTTTTATCTGGGATGATGATAGTCTCAGAAGGAGGCGAACACAACTTACCTCCAAGAATGTTTCATTTAACGCTGCTACGCGTATTCTTATGGAGTTATCCAATAGCTGGACAAGCGATCAACGAGATTTGACTCGATTCATGCATCAGAGTCATGGGACCACCTATCAATATCTCGCATACAGAATCACTTACTCAACTATGACGATTGATCGAACATACAGAAGAGATCAGATTAAACCTTGTCAGGAACTAGTGCAAGTTTAACAAAAGTGGGTAAGTAAGTAAGTGATTCATTAAGTAAAATGGTCAAAATAAATGCTTTTGAAGAGATCTTTTACTAAAAATTCTATTAACAATTTTGGAGGAATATCTTTGCGAAAAAAAAGAAATTATTTGATCTTTGATAAACATCAAAATTTTATAATAATATATAACAAAGTTTTGTCTTACAAATTGGCCTCCTGAAGAAATCCTCAATACTGCTCACAATTTCTAGCTTTTCTGGGGGACACATCAATGCCTTGACTAAATCAGAATTACCGGTATCAGAATGGATTGTACCGTACCATTCTCACGACATTAATAGCTCACCGTTGAACAAGCGGTGTGACAATTTTATTACAGTTCATAATGTGATTAATAGTTTGTTTCCATCACAAGTTCTTAACAAAGTTAAACATCTTCAAGATTATAAAAAAGTCAAAAGCATCATGCCCTCATTGCAATGCCAGCACGCGGAAATAAAAGTTTGCTTTCAGTTTCTTTGACAGACGTTTTGGAAAGAATTCAAATCATAACATGCTGGCGCATTCTTTGCTGGATCACAGGCGCATTCTTTGCCCGGTGAAAGCGATACACAAAACATAAATCATGCATGCCACGCTGATGATGCGCTCGTGCAGAAGTGATCACGGTCATCCGAACGGACGACAAACCACGGTATGGTTTGAATATCGCGTTGGAACAAATCCAACCAACAAATAGCAATTGCAGCGTCCATCACATCGCCCCTTTCGAAGCTGCGACCATAAAACCGACGCTAAAGCCAAGAACGATTCCGGTACGGACAAGCGGACATAGTAGCAGTACAGCAGTTCAGTAGTTATAATAAAAGATAGAGATTCTAGTTTCGCTTTTATTCGCGCTCAGAGAGACAAGAGAACCGGGCTGCACTGCTGGAGATGATGGGCGGAGGTTAAAATAAAAACTGTGTTCTCAAAACCCACCACATTGTGCACCCGGTGCGCCCCATAAAACGGCGGGTTGAAGCGAACGCGAGCTCATTATGAGATTTTGCTAGCCGAGCAAGCTGCTCGCGTCCGTATCCGTGGTGTTTCCCTTTTTTGGGTGACATCCAGCTAGCTAGCACCCGGCACCGGTTCTGGCTGGGACAGAGACCCTGAAATGGAAGCGCGTCTTGCTGTTGGCCGGACAATGGATGAAACGGCTAGTGCGGCGACGGTTAAGACGATTTCGCACGTACTCCACACGTACCAGTGCTGCAACGGCGTTTGCCCAACGATGAGTGCGTCCAGCGAGCATCTAAATCTTAATCTCATCATCAACAAGTGTGTGCCAAACACACACGCGTATTGGTGGTCATGACAGCATACTTTCGGCCTTTGTCCGACTCCGGTGATGGTCAGTCTAGGCAATGGAAAGAGATCCGACGCACCCGACGTCTTATTACTGATTCTGAACCATTTTCTTGGCGTTGCGAACTTTACGACTTTTTCCCTCCTACTTACGGCTTATGTTTGTTTGTGCGCGTTTTTTTTTGCCACATCAAGCGGAAGGCGTTTGGAACACCCCGCAAATACCACCAACTCACCTCCCCCCTTCCCCTTCCCGCGCCCATGGTCCGGTTTTTCGCACGAGATCATCACCCCGAACCACCCGACGACTAGCATGAATTATGTGCGAACGAACAACGTCGAACATACATTCCAATCCTTTTCTGTTCTGGGGTTGTGGCATTTTCAACCGTACGCACAACACAGCGGACATCGCGTCGTGTTGTGCCTTTCCTGTCTCTCTGGCTCTCTGGTTCATGCATCATCCTCTACAGTCGATCCTCCTTTCGTACGGGTGGTGTTAAACGTTCACCGGTGAAACATTTCACACCGGTTGAAACATTTCAACCCTTCAGGCAAGCGCGCGCATTCTTCACGAGCGAAACAGTTGTGAGAATCTCACTGTGCGAATTCGATGCTCTCCGAGACGGTTGCCGAGGACAACATACATATATCTCACGACAATTCCAATCTTTGCTCTCCCCTGTACGAGAAACCGCGTGTATCATAAATTAATCATCAACCATTGATTCCAATTGCGGCTCGTTTCGGGTCCCTATAGGTTCCGGCGTCCGTAGAAAGACTGTTGAAGTCGTTGGGAGCCGGCACAACGCGTGGTTCACCAGTTGGGTCTCTCACGATTATGCATAACGTACACGAGAGCGGTCGTGTTGAGTGAGCTGGGTATAATTTTATGATGGAATTATTATGTGCTAAATTGATCCATTGAAGTGTTAGGTAATGTAAAGGAAAGTTAATCGAGTTTGAAGACTGTAGATTTTTTTGTTGATAAATTTTTTAAAGCCTAAGAAATAATTTCAAACAGTAATCTACTAATCTTTACTAATATTAACAAATACTTGAGATTTAATTTCTTCACCACCATGTTAAGCATATTGAACTATTATTCTTGTTTAAAATTATCGTGATCATCATTGCTCTGAACTTGTTACGGCATCCCGCTAGAGTACAGTGACAAGCCCCAATTTAATGCAAATTATCGATCAAAAAGCATCCATTTCAGGGTTAAAATATCCAAAATTTCGTTTGAATTTTCCTGTCCACAATCTTCTGAACCTGAACAAGTTCGACGCCCGTTTTTGTGTTTGTTTGCTTTACATTAATCTCGCACAAAATGGAAAGAAAAGCGACCGGAGTTCCTTTCCACCACCGTCGCCTCGATTGTACAAATCCAATGACCCCAATGTGCGTGTTTTCCTTTTGCCACCATTTTCCGGCGTGTGAAAATTGCGAACAAAAACCGAAAAAATAGAAAAAAAAAATCTGCCACCATCTGCAAGGAAAATCCACACAATCCCCAGTGTGAGAGCGAAGCCCATCGTCATCATCGTCGTACCGGTGGCACAGGAGTGAGCGTGTTCGAACGACCGAACGCATCATCGTCCGTGAGCGAGATCACGGCAGCACGCGCCTGTGGAAAAACGGGAAAAGAATCGTCGGGCCGGCCGTCCCCCCAAAACATCATCAGTCGCGCTATCGGAGAACGAAGACGCTTTCGCGGCGCTCACTGACGTTTGTGCGCTCGAGCCGGGCAAACCGTGCCCACCGTACTGGAGTTGCTGTGTGTGCGCTTTATTGCCGCGTGTGTACGGTTTGCTTTCGGGTGTTTTGGGTGTGAAAAAAACGCGTTTTTCTGAGATTGAAAAAAAAACCAAAACAGAAGGATTTGTTCTCCGACCAGCTGTTTGTGTCATTCTTAAGCGGAGAAGATATGTTGTGAGTGGTTTTGGTGTAGTGCTCTGTCGATCGGTTCGTTGGTAGCGAAGGAATGCGTGCGTTACTACAGGTGTTACTACAGGTGTCGATGGGAGAAGGCCCACCCGTGCCGTACCTGCTACGTGACTTGAGTCCGTAGATGAGAGCGATCGTTTAAAACAATTTTTGAAAATGTAATTCCAACAGCGCGCCAAGCCCGTTAAACACCAGCCCCACATTTACGACCCGATGCGTCGACAGGTCGGTCGTCCTTATCGGTTGAGTTTTCCTTGCTGCGGAGCTACAGGCTCTACCAAACATCTTGCCAAACACGCCGGAAGGAGGCGTTCAAGTTGTTGGGTGTTTAAAAAGGCAGAACAAACATAAATTGTCGTGCTTAAAAAGTTTCACCCAAGCAACCGAGGTTGGAAGGTTACGAAGTCGCGTGCCTAAAGGATGATAACGTGTAGACCCACCACGTCAGGCCGGTAAATTAACGACAAGTTCGGAAGCTCATAAATTACCCGGGCCGGCACGCGGTAGCGCACGGATTTCACGGAGTGTCGGTAATACATGGTGTGAATTTGACGAGTGGCTTAGCAGTTGTTGCCGGAAGTGATGTGTTGAATTTGTGACGAGAGCAGTTAGGAGGTGATAATGCAGTTCAAAAGTGTACAGTGATTGTTGATTGTGTACTTATAAGCCTTCTGCGAAAGTGAACAAACCGGGCTGAGAAAGTGGGTAAAACGTTCCGAAAAAAAAGGTAAATAGAGTGTTCCGTTTAATTATCACTATCAATTACTGTGCGGTGTGCATACAACCGTATGCTCCCAATTAAAGCATTTTATACGCCCAATTAAGTGCAGTGTTAAATGGAATAGTTTGTTGGTTCGTGCCAGTGACGCGCAATTTGTTAAACAACCGATCTAAACAGTAAGTGATACGATTTTATGACCTCTTAAATCGTTTGCTACTTTTTAACCCGTGCTCCATGCAGATGCAGATTGTAATGGGTTGGTGCATGTGCAGCATAACTTAACCGGGGTGCAATTGTTGTGGCTTTCTTTGTGCTAGAAGATCGTCCGCCACATTCGTGGTGGCACAACAATTCCCACAGCGAAATCGTTTAATTCCCATAAATCTGTTTTAAATGCAGTTGTAGGTTACGATCTTGACAGATCCGTGCCGTAATGGTGCCGACAGACCAACCCGAACACAATAGTGCCTGGTGCGCGGGTCGTGTTGTAATTGGTGGCGTGGTTCATGCATAGGGCACTGTTGCACTATTTCTTATTTGCCGCTAAACCCGTATTCTTCGGTTTCGCAGATGGTGGCTTCTGAGTTCCGATTGTTTCCGACTGGTAACACTGTTTTGGTGGGTTGTGTTTGTGATGTCGCTTTTGGCTTTCATTAATAATTCAGCATTTGGCCTGATGAGTTGGGATGTTTTCTGCCTGAGTGTAATGGTGTGGAAAGTGTCTTCAATTGTGCTTCAATTAGCATAAATTTGTTGTGCTAAAGTTGTTTTATAAGTGGTAAAAATGACTAATGATTCTGTGAATTATAGAAAATGGGTATCATGTTGTTATTATAATATTTCATTATAAAAATAATCTGTAAGGCTTACAGTTTATGGTCAGTTCAATATCTTTTTGTCATTTTTTAACACCCGCTCGGTGAAACCGTGCGCTTCCCAACAGCCATTTTTGGATCTTCCCTCTTGTGTTTATGGAGTGCCATGGTGTGAATGAAAAATTTAACTGAATGTCTCATAAAATGCTTCAAAAAATGAAGCAATAGCAACTTAAGCAGACCTCCCCAAAAAAAAAAAACATCTCCATCGCAACAAAACCACATCGCCCTCCCGGCACGGTTATCTCGCCACGGTACGCAAATGAAGCAATGCAAGTGTCGCGCTGCACCGCACGGTGCACATCTCGCGTTCGGCCAGGCGAATGTGACCTGCACAAACAAAAAGCCTTCAATAAAGCGACATATTTTATCCGTTTTTGAAGATTAATTTTATGCAATATCCCACCTGCCCTCGGCACGCCGCGGGAGACGGTTGCGAGGCTCGAAAATGCTTTCGGGACGATCCGTCGTCGGTGACCATAAAAAGACACATTTCAATAAAAACCGGATTGCAAAAAGGGATGGGATGCATCGGCGGGCGTTTTGTGGAGGTTTTTTTTTTTGTATTCGATTTTTGAGTTCTCGGTTTATTTGGTTATTTATTTATTTAGCGGGTGTTGTGTGTGTGTGTTTTTTTTTGGTTGCTTTGCCACATCCATTGGCATGTGGATTTTAATGATGACACTGTAACGATAAGGGGTGATGCTTTTACGATACCCGGTACACCTGTAAGCGAAGGTCGTAAAGCGCCGTACATGGGCGAGATGGGCATTGGGTGTGATTGAGTAATGGGAGGATCGTGACGAGATGAAGCGTACATTCTTGGTGACATGTTCTGTTTTTTTTGAATTCCCTTTCGTGATAAGGAATTCGTCAGGAAGTTAAGGCTAGGGTTTGTAAAAATGAAGGGATTTTTAATCATTGATATCAATCAGTGTTTAATTTTTGAAGCGTTGTGCTTTTGATTTTATTTCGGCCAATCTTCATCTTCTTCAGTTATTAAAATTTATTGTAATTTTTGTGTTTGTTGCACTTGTACTTGTTTATTTTACATAAAACACAATAATCAACATTAAAATAATTAAACAGAACGGTAAAACTATACGTGAAATAGAAGGCCGCGCGCGAGCCACGTCTACCCCGGGACCGATGATAAAAGAGAGTGTCGTAAGGATCCGCATGATCCTTACTCACGAAACTCCCAGCTGCACAAACACATCCCCGATCGCAGCTAGAGCGAGACAGCCATACACGCTACGCATCGGATGCTGTCAGTTCCCAGACAACATCGAGCGCACGGTTAGGCTGTGTTCTATCCGGATACAACAGTCAGAATAAGAGGAAAACACCATATAGTTGCTAAAATCTCCCACCTATCCAATCACATGTACATATTACATGAGACGATGACGAACCTGTCCAACTGTGGTGCTCACGTGCAAAAAAAAACGCAGTACAATAGATTACACTAATACCTATGTGTATAGAAAATGGTGAATAGAGAAAAAAGCGAAGAAAAACACTACAACGATAATATGCTGGTACCACCACCAAACCAAAGCTTGACAGCACAAAGGGTTTCCGTTTCCGGTTGAGAAAACCTGGGAAAAGGAGGAGAAGGAACAGCGGAGAACAGACGACTGACCGATCGGCTTTTGATTGAATCGTGGACACGGTTGGTTGAGTGTAGGAGTAGGAAACTGACAAAAGGGAGGGAGAAGTGTGTACTATGAACAACT